>PVHP010026062.1:0-24964 GCA_004024765.1 Zapus hudsonius
CTCTTGATTCTTATACTTCATTCTTAATAGTTTATTCTATATTTTACCCAACTTTCCTAATGAAAATGATTGTGAATTTCATGGTAATTTTGGTGCTGCTAAGTAAGAATCTTTTTTTTTTTTAAGGGACTTCTGAGGAAATTTGGTCCTTATTGGGATAGTAGTTTTTATTTTGAGCAGAGGTTAGATAAGAAGGAATTTTATGCATTGTTATACTTAAATCATAGTCAAAAGAAAGACTAAGGATTTGGTTGAGAGAAAAACAAACAAACAAAGAAACAAGTAACTGGAGAGTGGGAAGCATTTAAAATGACCAGAAGAGTCTGGATTTTCTGTGGAGACAAAAGCAGTGAGGAAGTAAATGGTGATGCAGCCAGCTGTGTGAGGCTCAGACACACCTCAGTGTGCTGAGGCTGGAGATAAGTAGCTGGCAGCTCATTTCCCCTGGCTCTGGAGGGTGGAGAGCAAAGCAGTAGGCTGTGAAGACTGATTCCCATGGAGCATCGCCAGTCAGGCTGACAGGTCCTGGGGGGCTGTTCTCTGCACTGCCTCGCTGTGGTGGAGAAGTTTCCTTAAATACATGAGGAGACTTTGTAAACACTTAAGACACTGTCACAGTTATGGGACTTCAGAACCGTTGAGGTGAGGGGAAAAGCCTCCTAGAGCTGGTCTCAAGTGTTTACCTGTGTCTAGTAAAATGGAGTTTAAACTCACAAAGCAAGGTTAATCTTGAGGAGGGGACCACACGCCAGTACTCAAACCATTTTTACCCCACTGCTTTCTTAGGAAAATATCAATAGACAATGATGTGGGAAGAATTATATCACCATTTTAAAGTACCTATTATAATATTAATAGCTAATATTATATAATACTCAATATTACTTTATTAAATAACTATTTAGAAATCATTTTAGATAAATAGATTTTTAAATTCTGTGTATCACAATGTCACAAAATAACTCTCCATACTTTAAAGTATTGCAAACTTATTAAACTTAATGATATATAATATAAACAATGTATAATAGGTATCTTCATGCATAAAATATCACTTAAATTCTCCAGAATAAATCAAATCCATACCATATTGTGCATAAGCATGCTATCTTTGTGTGTGTATGTGTATTTGGGTAGCCTGTATGTTGCAACATGTGCGTATAGTTTGTATGTTGTGTGTACTGTTAACATTTAAAGTCACAGTATATCGTCTTCCAGAAAACAACTTTGCCTAGCATATGGATTGCCCTTACAGCTACCTGGCATCAATTACTTAAAAATGGCAAATTGGTACTTAGGATATGGTCCAGGTATTATGAGTGCTTACAACTTAGCAAAAGGACCTCTATGTCAGGAGACCACTAAGGGGAAATCCCAGAACCAGCATAAGAAGCTGTGTATGGCCATCCAATATCTGTTACCCCAGTCTGGGGTTGTTAGAGACTGGAAAATCACCGAGACTTATGGATGAACAACATGTTTGGGCTGAAGGAGAGACCCTGTCTCAAGGAAAGAAAGATCCTGATAAAGGATAATAGGACACCTATTACCTCTTCTGGCCTCCTCATACACAAGGCATGGACATACAAACCTATATATACCACACATCTTTCAAACACACACATACGCACACATGCAAACACACACACACACACACACACGAACACACACACACACATACTCATGCATATGCAAAAATGACGAAATACATTAATCATGTTTTCAGAAAATCTTTAGAACAATTGCGACATTTATAAACAATAATTCAGAAATATTCTTTAATCAATAATATAAAAATGTGTAAATTATTATGTATTATACATCTGAAACTTAAATTTCCAAAAATTTCCTTTAAATATGTTATATTTGCTTTAGTATCCTTAAACTACTTATAAATATTATCAATAATCTGGGTTAGTAATTACCCACACATGTCATTTATGATTTTACTGATTGAAGGAAAGGACCTTTGTGTTTCTTGCCGTTTCATTTTAAGCTGGTTCTTGTGCCAATGATAAAGCACACCATGATTCCTCAGTTTCTTTAAGAGTCCTAAAAGTTTTGCTCAACTTTTTTTGTAATGACCTTATATCTGTTGACAGTTTTTGAAAATGTCACTATTAATTAAATGTGTTATACTCACTCCCATTCTTCCAGAACAGAACCATTTAGGTAAGCTAATAGATGCCCTATTTACAGAAGGATTGATTTACTATTTTTCCAATAGTCATCATTTTGTTTTTGAAATATACATATTTGATTATATATGTGTGTGTGTGTATTCTTTCACTACTTTTACTTATTAAAGTTCTAAAACAACTAGTTTTTTAATGGGCATTTTCTTCTTAAAAGCTTTAACATGATAAGACCATGTTACAAATTCTTTATTTAAATGGTAAGAATATTCTTTATCTAAGAGCTTTGGAAAGATCAGAAAGCCTGGAACCCATTTTTTAGGAAGGAAATCACATTTTTAAATACAAACAGCAACAAAAACAAAACAACAAATTAACCTGAAAGACTTAATCTGTTTCTAACATGGAACTCATGTTGGTTTTGGTAATTGTATTATTATGTTTTTTTAAGTAGTTGGATTTTTTTTGTAATTGGCATATGATAAAAATTGAATTGGCTGACATTGTATTAAGAGAAACAAGTCTTGTACAAACAGATGAGTGCTATTTGTTTCACACATACATGGAAGCTGCCCCATAGAGGAAGAATAAAATTACAAGAGCGAGAGTTTAAGGGGTGAATTGAAAGAGAAACTTCATGATTGGTTCCAGATATAGTGAGAATACATAAATTCTCATGTTCTACAGCTTAAAGGAAGTTACAAAAGGAAGACAGAATGGCTAGAATGCACAGAGAAATAGAAGGGTGATGTAGTAGAAGAAAGAAATGTACATTAATGCACATTGTGATTTTTATTGTATTTAAAATTTTATGTCTATGCATTTTATTTTCAATATATCTCTGGCCTTCTCTTTACTTTTTTGTCTTTTCCTTCTGTTTCCCTTTGCTCCTCCCATCCAAGTACCAACAAGGCTCAACCCTGCTTATCTTCAGGATCAGAGATGGACTATTTTCAGGGTGGTATGAATATAGACTTTTTGCTTTCTGTGTGTCACCATTTTGTTTCTATTATATGTCTAGTATTTTGATTTTATCTTGTTTAACTTTATGTGATTTTTTAATTTCACATTTTGCATCTCGTATTTTGATTAAAGATTTTCCCATCCCCAGGAAATTTTACACATTTTCTTTCTGTTTTCATTTTAATATCTTCTAATCTCTTTCTCTTTTCTTTTCCACTCCTCTCAATTTCCCTTTAATTTACTGAGCTTTGCTTCTTCTCTAATTCCTCCTCTTCCTACCCACTTTCTTTACTGTTTCCATTAACTACTACAACATTTATCCCAAATGAATTTTACTTCATAGCATGTTCTTCATTATTTTCACATTTATGAATTCTCTGATAACTATTAACTATAGTGTATTTCTATATCCTATATGATTTGTTATTGATACATTGTGGTTTTTCTCCTCTAATTGGTATTTAGGATTAAGCCAAAAATGTAATTTGCTCATAAGAGGTTTCAAAAATAAACTGAAAGTGATACCCAAATCAACAATGTGCAAAGTGTAACACAAGAAGCACAAGAAACATGAAAAGACAAGATGAGAAAACCTCATAAGATCTTAATTTGTGTATTAGATACTGAAACCTATAACATGTCTGAAGTTTTTCAACAGTTCTCTGTAAAGAATGATCAGTGACCCCATGAAGGATGTTAATAAGCAAGTGAATGAGGTAATTAAGGATAGTTCCAGAATCTGGAGAGAAAACCCAGCAACGTAGTGAACAAATCAGTGAGATGGATGAGGAACTCCACTAGGAAGCGGACGTTTTGAAAGAAACAGACATACTAACAGAAAGAAATGTGGGATGTGAAACTCTCAATGAAGCAAACAGTAATGCACTGAAAGATGTACTCAATAGTCTGGACCATGCCAAAGAAATTATATGATGGACAAGATCTAGAAAACATTCTGTACAAAGGGTAATGAAGAAAAATATACAAATGAACTTAAAAAATATTCAAGAATATTTTCTCTGAGAAATGTTCACAAGACCAATCATAAGAATTCACATGGTGGAAGGAAGGAACGCAGCTAAATATAGATGATATAGAAATAGATGTGATGGAATTGTAACAGAAACTCTCCCTACTGTAGAGATAGAAGGGGTCCTGCAAATGTAAGAGGTATTCAGAACTCCAAATAAATATGACCAAGAAAAGCCTCTTTATGACATTATAATCATGTTGTCAAAACATATAAATAATATTGAATGTCTTAAGGCAGACAACAGCACAGATAAGAAAGGCAACACAGATAAGAATGGACAACATCAGAGACCTCATTAACCATGAAAGCCAGTAAACCATGGGGCAATAAATTTAAAGCCCTGAAAATAAAGGACTGACAACCAAGATTGCTATGTCCAACAAGGTTATCTTTTAAAATTGATGGAGAAAAAAGGACATTGCAATGAAGCCCATAATAAGGCAATTCATGCTTAAGGTACCACTGAACTTCTCTGTCCTGAGAGCACAGAGAGGAAAAAAATTCACAAGGGAAATCGATGAACAAAGGAAAGCTAAGAAGGAATCCATCATGACTCAGAGAATAAATTAACAAACCATTTATATTTAAAAGGAAGCGAAAAAAGAATAAACATTAATACAAACAACCTGACAATTGACTAACAATATTATAGGAATTGGCAAGCTTAACTAAATAATTTTAAATGGAAATAGCATTGATTCACTCATAAAAGGAAAAAGTATAGCTGAGTGAATAAAAAATTAAACACATGGACTTTAAATAAGTCATCAATGGAGCATACACATCTTTCATCACATAACAGGGTCTATTTTAATTCCTCATTATTGTACTTCTCAACAAATTCAGTAAATTTTAAATTTTAAGAAGCAGGAGCGTAATTTTACACTTTTTAAGTTTTTTTTAAGTATAGAAGATATTTATTATAATTTTGTAACAAAAAGATGTTATCTATGCAGGAAATATGCTATAAACTGTATATTACTGATTATTAGTATCATGTATCTGATATATGAGTATAACAATCTAAGCTATATAAAATAAAGAATGGAAAATAAGCAAATATGCAGATTTATAAAATTCCTGGAATTTAGGCTTTCATTTAATTTTCCACTCTTCATATCTCTTCATTTTCTTTTCTGTGGCTTCCTGTTAAAGACAAAGCAAGATCATACTTCTGTTCACTGTTTCTTCTCCATAATTTTGTACTTTTGTGTCTTTTTAATATTTATCTATAATCAGCATATTGATTTATCCTCTTTAATAAATGAATAATTATTTACAGTGAACAGTGGCAATGATATACAACAAAATTATCAAATTAATAAATTACTATTAATATATTTCTTCTTTCTTTATATATTTAATATAATTATCATAGTCTATCAAATCCTCATAAAATTCATAATATATATTTTTTCGTTTCAGAATTTATTTATGAATCAAACATTCTTCTAGATGCTTTATTTGGAATAGTTACATAAATTTACTTGTTTATACAATGCTGATGCTTCTGTTGTTATAGGATATCTATTCTGAGGATATATTTTAATAGGTATTTAATGTTTCTTAACTGTTAAAGGTAGGTTACACAACACTGGTGAGAACCCAGAGAAAGAGAGAGAGGCTTCCTTCTTGAGATGATATGTTTGCATCTTATCACATAGCACACTTTCTTGCTTTCTTCTATGAAAGAAGATGTTCACTTTCATCCCTTAGGGTAATGTTGATCAGGTTACCCTAGTGTGAACTTAATATTCACTCATTGTAATAATTATACATATCATGGAATGATATTTTGATAGTATGTAAATATTATGGTTTTCATCAGTACTTCAACATTTTCATTTAAAAATTATGTAGTAAAATGTCCACTATCCTACTTTTTAAAGATCATAATCAAATTCAATTGATGTTTATGTTAATATTAAATATTTCCCCACGTGTATTATTGGAAGACCCTTCAAGAAACTGTGTATCATGGAGCCAGGCTCCTATTTTTATGTTATTTCTGACACAAGATCATTTTTTAGAAAATTTTCTGCATTTTCTTAGTCCTGCCTCAGAATCAAATGCTTCTTAGATGAACCCAGTACCTTTTAGAATATTATTTGAGAGCCAAATGGATGACTATTAGATGGGATTATTACTAATACAGTTTCTTGTTCTCTATCCATAAAAAGGGGATAGGTGTTCTATTGACTCAAATCTTTACAAGCCTATTTAACACATTCATTTTTGTATGTAACTTTATATATACAAAGCTGTGTTTCTATACACCTAAATTGTTAATATCATTAATGATTTGAACAAAAATTGTAACCAATCCTATCACTTTATAAAGTTCTTTCCCTTCTGGAGTTGCTCTCCACATTACACTTGAGCATTGAGCACCATGCCAACAGATCCTTATAGATGACAACCCTGGTCTTGTTATTAAAACTTTCAGATCGATCTCTTTGGTCTCCACTCTGATTCTAAATTCCCACGGTAGGCAAGCCTCTTGAGTGTGTATGATTTGAAGTCTTACAGTCTGTGCCTTTTCTGTAGCCTCAAGAAGGATGCCATCCCAGCATCATGCTCAGCAAATGATAGTTTTCTGTTGTATTTTTTTTTCACAGTGGAAAGTTCCTTTTTTGATGCTTTCATTTTCTTGTAAGAACCCCCATAAGTTACACTGGAATAGCAGTGTTTTCCTGCCCACAACAGACATTGGTCTTGAATTTACTATACAGTACCTGATGGCTTCGACTTGACTGCTCAGAAAGAGAAGGGAAAAAACAAATACAAAGAATGACTAAAGAGGGAATTAAAATTTTATCATATAAGGAGAGGATACATTGACTCACCGTGAAGTGTACTAATTGACAATTGAGCATGTTTTGCTGAGGTGTGTACTTTTTTTTAGATAAGAAAGAATTTTATTAAAAAACCTGTTTAATATCATTATAAAAATTAAAAGTGACATTTCATTCAATGAGTCACATTAAATCATTTAGCCATCTTTCTATCCTTTCATCCAATGCAGTTTCAAGAAAGAATTCACACTTTGAGACTATAAGTTGGTACAATTGCACACATGAGGGTGTAGAATTCTGTTTTAAAGCTTCAAGCATCTATAGGATGCAGAAACTATCCTGAACTAATGATTTCTTTGTGGTTACTTCTAAACTACAACCACTTTTCATCTTGTTATTTATATAATATCTAATGTAAAAATTCATGATCAAGTGTTTTCCCTTATACTGGTGAGTAAACTGAGGCACAGATATTATTAAACTTCCTCTCAACATCTATCCCAATCATGCATGGCAAGGCTAGGAGCTCCAGAAGGTCCCTGCATAAGCAACTACCAAGCAATGCTGGTTTATATGATTCAGCAAAGACATTGATTGTCTTGAGTCAGATCAGAAAATTCTCTGATATCCTAGAAACTGTTTATATTTGTGAAATAATTCCCAAAATCTATTGGAATTGCCATATATGGTAATTTTTATTATCAAACCTAACAGTTCTCACACTTGAGTCATCAGAACTGCACTTATCGATGGGCACAGAAAATAGAGCTTTACTGTAATCTGTTCTTTTAAGGCAACAAATGTGATAAGATTTCTATTCACTAGAGAAACTTACTTATTTCTGACTTCCCTTATTTTTTCACACCATAAGTTAAAACTTGATAGCTTTCTTTTCCTGCACAGACAATATGTAATTATTCTAATTTTCTACACAAAAGTGTGCAAACATCGGTGTAGTGTGTTTAAGAAACTATTATAAATATTTCTTCCAGATGGACTTTTATATTTCAATCATTTTTGACACTTTTATTCTAACAATCAATATTTGAGTGAACTAAATTTGCAAAATTCAATTAGAAAATAATTGTCACCATTAAATTATGAGAATGAGGAATGTCTTCATTATAGCTTGTTTCATTTGAATGATCTCAACAAGCTTGAGTCTCCTTGATGTTTCAGCAGTTCAAAATGTATGTAATGAACAAGAATGCATTTCTATCTTATTTAATGTGTTTTAATAGTTTTCCTCTAAGTATTCTTGAGCATTTGTGCAGATCTGAATTCATCTTTCTTGAATATGATGTCTCTCATCTTCACCAAAGTGCATACTCCACTATGCAATAAGATAAATAATTTTGGTGTTTAAAATAGGAAAGTTCTATAGCATTTTTTGAAAAGATATGTCAATTGCATAGCTGCACTTCATTAGAGTACCTCAAAGCAATTAAAAAAAACTGGGAAAATATTGCTAATAGAAAATTTTACTTTGTTTTTGTTATTGTTGTTGATTTTTTACATTTAGATGCAGACAACCCATTTTAGTTGGAAATTTTGGCAATAGAATGAGATTACCTGAATTCCTAAAATCCCTCATTTACTTAAGAATAGTTCATACATTTTACAAAGCTATTCCTGTTGCCATATTTGAGCAGCATTTCCTTTAATTTACATATATTGCAGCCCATGAATTAATATTTTGATAAGCCAGCTCACAGGTGATACGAATTCAGGATTATCAATATATAATATAATAAACCGAGTCATGGACTATGACGTCAGAAAACAAATATGTTCTCAAAATCTATAACATGCAATTTTAAGCTAAAAATTTGGGTTCTTTTGTTTTTGTTTTTAATATTTCAAATCTATTTGTTCGTGTGTGTGTGTGTGTGCGTGTGTGTACGCTTATATGCCATGTATTTGCAAGTGCACCAGGGCATCTTAACTCTTATTTATATGTGTGCACGAGAGATTGAACCTAAAGTCGGCATGCTTTCCAAACAAGTATGAAGATGGCTTAAGCCATCTCCTCAGCCCCTGATATTTTGCATTTTAAAATCAAGATTTAAAAGTATGGGTAAGTAATGATTAATTTGCTTGCTAACTTTCAAAGTGATGAGGTAAAGAACTCTCTGGGTTCACAACTCCTAAGCCAGCAGCTCTGCCAAGTCTCAGGCTCCTATCTATGATAGCAAAGAATTAGGAATGGAGATTCATGGGAAGGGTAAGTTATGAAATTTATTTTTGTAAGATTTAAGAGGAATTAAGAGGGAACCCAAAGAGGGAAAGCCCAAGTCATAAGGATTTCTGTTGGGAATGGGAAGAGGAAACCAAGAAAAAGTCTTCCCCGCAATAGGTAGGCTCTCTCTCTCTCTCTCTCTCTCTCTCTCTCTCTCTCTCTCTCTCTCTCTCTCTAAGAAACTTCCATGGAATGGGTTTTCATATGAGAAAAGCAAGGCAGGAAAATATAGATCAGATGAGAGTTCTAGTCCTGACAGGACAGGTAAGGTGGCATACAACTATCTGTGGGTCATCAACTAGCTAACTACCTACCTGGAGAAAAGCTACCTTGCTCCTAATCCATATCAAATATGATTTTTTGGGGTTAGTGGGTTCCATGTAGGGTCTCACTCTAGAAAAGGCTGAACTGGAACTCATGTGATAGTCCCAGAGTTTCCTCAAGCTTCCAGAGATCCTCTTACCCCTGCCTCCTCAGTGCTGGGATTAAAAGCATGCGCCACCACACCCAGCTTCAAAAATGTTTTTAAGTAAACAATAGACTTATCACCACAGCATGTCAGATGACCCATGAAAGGATAATGGAGACAGACACTAACAATACCCAACACAACCAAAAGCAGAAGTTCAGAGACACTTAAGATGTCATCAATAAAGCAGACTTAAAACTCACTATGACTCAGGGAACTGAGTGGAAGAGGGGGTGTAAAGATTGTAAGAGCCTTGGTGGAGGAGAATATCCAGAGATATGGCCCCCAAGAGCAACAATGCACAAGGGGAAAAAAAAAACTGGCTACCTCTTGTGCAATTCATAAACCCCTAACCCAGGTACAGATTCAGTGTGCACACCAAGTAGGGTCCCCATTGGGTTTTGGACAGAGAGAAGGTAAATGGGGGTACCATCACAAGATTTTTTTCATACATACAATGTATCTAATTATCAATAATAAAGATGTTAAAAAAAAGAAAGGGGGCTAGAGAGATGACTCAGTGGTTAAGGCATTTGCCTCCAGTGCCTAAGGCCCAGGGTTCAATTCCCCAGTACCCACATAAGCCAGACCTACAATGTGGTGGCCCTGGTGCATTCTCTCTCTCTCTCTCTCTCTCTCTCTCTCTCTCTCTCTCTCTCTCTCTCTCTTTCTCTCTTTCTCTCTCTGTATCAAATATAAAATAAAATATTTTTAAAAAAAGAAAAAAGCAAACAAAAAAGTCGATAGGGAGATGTTTCATTTTGTTAAACTCTTGCTAGGCATGAATGGAGTTCAGATCCCCAGAACACACATCAAACCTGAACAGAGTAATTAGCATTAGCAATTCCAGTCTCCTAATTTGAGATGAGAAGAGATGAGAGAATCCTAGAAACCCATGGATCAGCAAGTCTGTTACTTGCAGAGGCTAAAATTGAAAGCATATCTGAAACAAGTTGGGTGGCAAGAGTGGACATTCATGGTTGTCCTTTGACTTCCACACACATGCATGGCACGTTCATGCATGTACGCACAAACTCACACATTCAGACTTAGGAGTCCAAACGGTATAAAGCCAAATATCTGAAACCACAAAGTATAATACAATTTATTTCTGATATTGATGAATATGATTGTAATGACAATGATGTGGACGGAAACATCATATTTTTGTAATAACTGATCCATTCTAGTCAATAAACAACCCTAAAAGTTTATATACTCTTGGGCAAGAGCTTACCAAGAAATAATCCAAAACTAACCAAGATTTTAAGCTTTGAGATGCAACCAGGTGAGCTCATAGAAAAACCCATGTCTTACATTGTCTAGTCTGGGGGCAGCTGAGATGAACGTTAAACTCAAAGCCAAAAGTGGCTGTAACAGAGAGGAATGTCTTTGAACAGTTCAATGCTATGATACACATACAGATCATTGGTCCTTTCGTGATCCAATGAGAATACCAAGAGCCCGGATTTCAAATGGCTGTACACGCCTGCTCAGGAGTTGAAAACTAACCATTATAATGCGGGCATCTGTGCTTTCAGTGTGCAATTATACATTGCTGCTGATGCTGATCCATATAGTCAGAAAGAACTGAAAAATAGTGATGTGTTTGATCCTTTGACAAAGTTGTGGACACAATGTGTACCTCTTAACATTTGTAGAGACCAGACTGCAGTGTGTGAGCTTGGTTATTACTGGTAAATAATCTGAGGTGCAAAGTCTTGGAATTGTCTGAACATAGTAGAATGTCACAATCCTTAAAAGAACACCTGGACTTTAATTGCACCTCTGAATGTGGCTAGGTGTAAAGTTGGAGTAGCTGTCCTTGACCGAAAACTATTTGTAGGTGGTAGCTTTGATGGATGCATGACCCAGCTAGACATGAGCAGAGGATGATGGGAAATATTACTTCACCAAGGAGCAATGTTGGGATCACAACTGCAGGAAACACCTTTTATGAAATGGGATTTGGTGTTAATGAGTTCCTCAATATTGTGGGAGTCTACAACCTTGAGTCCAACTGGAGCCCCTATACAAAGAGCTTTCAAGTCAAACCAATTTGAGACCCTCTCAAGTTTACAGTCTTAGTGAGGTAAGTGTGTTCAGCAGGTACACTTGTGAAGGAGGGTGGGTGGTGGAGATGTTGCTAACAGCAGCACAAAGCTCTTGCATCTTGCCTATTGCATATTAGTAAACAGGCTGTGCATACTTTTTGTGTTTGGAAAGGAAAGCAAAGATGAAGGTCTGTTTTGTGCATTTTTAAGACTTTGGTTATTTTGCTTTTTGGAAGTTGCTATTGTAAAAGAATAAACTGAGAATTGATTGGGAAAATAATTCAATGAACTGTTTTACGTAGCCTTTCATCAAAGGCATGGTGATTCACTCTAAAGATCCATACATTATCATTCGGTTCATGTTTGTTTTTAGAGTCTTGTGTAGCTAAATGTGATTTCAAATTGTCTATGTAGCGGAGGATGAGAACACCTCATTCCCCTACAAGAGAACTGAACAGGTGACTAGGAACCAACATTCCTCTGATACAGCTTTTGGGAGTAGTCAGTCATACTGTAGTGAGGTTGGTTTTTATTGGCCCATTTTCTTTGTAAATGTCTTCACCCATGCTCTTATAAAGAAATCTAATAAAACCATTTCTTCATTAAGGTTAACTAGGGCATAATTCTTTTTTGGTGTGTCTTGTTCATTTGTATTCCTTCACATCTCCAGGAAAAGTCATATATATCTTTGTCTTTTTCATCATATTAAATAACACTGAAGATTTATTTCCAATATCTTAACCATATACCATTTCCACAAAATTCAATTATTAAAAATAAAAAACCCATTTTCTTTCAGTCCACATAATTTTGAGTAGTTTCATCATTCGGTTTATACAATTCAGAGTTTCTTAAGGTAGAATTATCCATATAAATGCAGCTCTTGACAAGCAACATAGCCACACAGTTTTTGTAGATCTGAATGGTTATCATAAGCATTGTTTTAAAATTCTTCACTATGAAAGACCTGGAATTTATAACTAGATCTAAATATTTAAAGGATCAATTAACTGAAAAATAATAACAGATATCAAAAATGCTTAAGATGCTTCATAAAGCTTTTATAAAGTTACGCACTATGTGAAGATAATGAAAGATTGCTAAATAAAGTTTTCTGTGGCCTTCATTGTTGCTGTTTCTTTAAAAAGGCAAGTTATGTATGTCTGCAAACATAGCCCTCACATGATTAAGTTCTGGAAACAAACTAAAAGTCTGCCTCAACCAAGAAAATACTTAACTTAGAAAAATCCACCAAATTCTCCCTGAGAAGCTGCAGTGCTTCAATCTATCCTGGCTTTATCCTCTGCTCCCCGCTCAAGTGTAATCTTGGAAAATAATAGTCTGCATTCCCACATAAGAGCAGGAAGGACCATGCACTTGACTTCTGACATGTATTGACCTCAGCTGGTCTGTCAAGTAGATCAATGATGTCACACTGAAAAAGTGTCTGTCTAGTCTACCATATTAGTTACTTGTCTTGTTGCTGTGACAAAAATCCCGACAAAACAAAAGCAATTTCAGAGATTAAGGGTTTAAGTGTACAATCCATCATGGCAGGGAAGTCATGGTGGCAAGATCTTAAAGCAGCTGATCAAATTGAAGCTACTGTAAGCAGAACACATGAGTGCCGGTGTTCAACTGGCCAATGGGATGGTGCCACCTACATTGATCACACACAGCACAGGGATTGTTTTCAATGCTGATTGTCAATCTCGTCAAAATGGACAGCATCAAGTTAAGAACACCCACATTTTGGGAGTTTGTATTTTATTAAGAGTGTGACATTTATGGTCCAATATCTTAGTCACTTCTGGAGAAGAATTAGTTTATGGGAACAATTACAGCCTAATCTAAACTTTTAGGGTGTGGGATATTAGGGGAATCAAGGAGATGGTTTGGGATATTGTTGGAAAACTTGGAATAAGCATACACAACCATGCTTAGAAAGATCTGAAAACCCCTCACCTTAAACTTTTGACTGACCTTAGTTTTTGAAAAATTATTATTATTATATTTTTTGAGGAAGGGTTGACCTGGAATTTATTATGTAGTCTCTGGCTGGCCTGGAACTCATGGTGATCTTCTTGCCTTTGCCTCTGGAGTGCTGGGATTAAAGGCATGTGAAACCATGCCCAGCTAAAAAGCATGATTTTTTAAAAAAGTAATATTATTAATTACTGTATTTTTTTCTGTTATAGAACTGTTGTGAAATGATACTGTTAGTGGTCACAGTTATGCACCTTTCTAAAAACAAAATAATTTATCCACATAAGTTCACATCTTTTATTAAATTTTATATCAGAAAATAAGATAGAAAGTTTATGAATATGAAAAGTTAACTGCCTGTAATGTATGTCGTATGGAAAACAATACATTACAAAATAAAAACTTAAATGAGTTTTTTACTTTTATTTGATTTATAGTTAGAGTGGAAAGATGAAAGAGAGAAAAAAGAGAGAAAGCTTTTCATCTTCTTCTAGACTTGTGTTAGTATGTTTTCACAACATCACATTGTTGTAGTGCTATTAACACATATAACATATAACATATCTGTTCTGTTCAGTAAGTTCTTCAAGAAACTTCTTCCCTGAGTCTTTTCACCTAAAGTGACTTTCATTTTTAACATCTTCATGTTCTAAGGTTCATGTTCTTTTTCAGCATTGACTATTCTTGGAGCAATATTGGGAAAGGTTGTATATTCTAATTCTAATTCTAAATTTAAATTTTAGAGCTAAAACCAAGTTTGTAGTTGTATTACCCATTGGGAAACTTTGTAGTTTCATTTTCTCCATTGTTGTATGTATGGTTAAGGTTATCTCTTTCTCTGATTTCTAACTGGAGACTGGCTCATTATGATAATATTAAGGTAGCTCTCTTATTATCATCTTTTTACATCATGCATGTTCATATTTAAAGAGCATTCAACACATGTCTTTCTTATATCTTCCTATACAATCATGTACATTCAACTTTGTCATCTATTCTAAGTCACAATCCATAGGGACTTAGGTGACAGCAGCTATCCCCTGTATCTGCTTGCTATTTTACTGAAAGGTTTTAGAACAATAAGAAAACTGTCGCAAGATTCTGTGTAATAGGCTCTCACACAAACCACCAAATTTCTCATTTCACCTTTCCAAAAGCACATATTAACCTTTTTTCTCAGTAGTGTTGCATTTTAGCATAGCTATTATGGGAAAATGACCCTGTTGTGCTTTATGGTAATGTAACTCTTTACCCTCAAAAAGTTAAGAAATTACAGTTTTCTAAAGTCACAGAAAAAAAAAAGTCTTTTTTGCCTGATACTGTAACTACTGGCATGGAATAACATTGTTGACTCATTTTGTGAAGAGTGAAGCAGTTTTCAAGGTTGAATGTTCACTCAATGGCATACTTCTCAAGTAATGGAAAGCAGAGAAATTATGAGGTTTTATGATTTTAAGAACATGATTTATGTATATATATATATATATATATATATATATATGCATGCATGTGTACATGTTGACATAAGCCAGTATATGCAAATATAAGGACATTTGTATATATCTATTTATCTACATGCACACAAATATATAATCATTCATCACCTCCAATATTGCTCCAAGGATTCCATGAGACTGTGACAGAGCTGAGTAATTGCCATCACCTAGTAATGCTGTAGGCAGCATGACAGCATACAGAACACAATACCCGGTGGTGTGTGATGATGTTGGGGTCAGCAAAGTATTTCTACTAGTCTCCTGATAACATGGCACATGCAAGTATGTACACATAGTACATAACATTTAATAATGTTAATAATTTTCTAATTCATTACATATTATGGAAAATTATATTTGTAATAAACATAAACTAGTAATAATGACTTCATGTATTTATTATACTATAAAATTTATTTGTACTTTGAGAATAAACTCCTTATGCTTATTAAAATCTCCTGTTAATCTAGCTGTATTATGTCAGCTTCAGTCTCACATGCCATGTGTGTATATACATATATATTTTTCTGACTACATCACAAAGCCACAGGACATGGTTGTCATGTCCTATCTATGGGTATAGAAGTGGAATCAATAATGCATACATAATGGCAAATTGCCTTTTGACCATTTTTCTTGTTCTCAGAATTGATACAGGCATGTGTGTTTGTGTGTGTGTGTGTATCCATACAGATTAATAAATATAGAACAGACAGATGCTACCCAGATAGATGTGAAACAAATAGATATATGAGGATAGGGATGGAGGGTGTATTAGTCAACTCTCTTTCCAGAAGAGAACCCTGACTAATACACCCACCATGACTCAGGTACAACTAAGCAGAAGAGCAGGGGGGAACCTGGCTGCCTCCTGTTCTATCCATAACCTCCTACCACATAGATTGACCCAGTGTGTGCACCAAGGAGGATACCCAGTGGATTGGGGACAGGGAGGATGGAAATGGGGATACCAACATAATCTTTGCTAATACAGTGTATGTAATTTTGGACAATAAGGTTATCATTAAAATAAACAACTCACACATGCAGAGAAGGGTTTTAGCAGCTATGTAAGTATCCATTAAATATGACACACAAAGTTACATTTCACAAATGGTAAATCTCATGAAGATTGAGAGGAAGTGGTTCAGGAGGAAGAATATCTAGAACTACAGAGAGAGTATTGCTTCATTTAGAAAGCTTTAGCTTATATTATACACATAATCTTAACAAATGTCAGAAATACCTTTGCCTCCCCTAGTATTCCCTGAAGTACTTGAAACATGTGATGGCTAATACAGTAGTTAATTACATTATGTGTGGTATATGAAAAATCATATTCACATATGTTGTCTTTAAAGGAAATTCAAAATCAATGAAATATTTTTTCATCATTTCAATTTATACTGCTTTATACATTTTAAATTTGATATTTTTAATTAATTCATTTATTTATTTGAGAGAGGAAGGTGGAGAGAGAGAGAGAAAGAGAGAGAGAAAGGGAAAATGGGTGCACCAGGACCTCCTTCCAATGCAAATAAACTCCAGACATATATGCCACTTTCTGCTTCTGGTTTTATGTGGGTACTGAGGAATCAAACCTGGGTTGTCAGGCTTTGAACTTAAGTGCCTTTAACTGCTAGACCATCTCTCTAGTCCTATATTAGATTTTTTAAATTTCCTTCATCTGCAGAAAAGATTTTTTTATCCTTGTATATTAACCCTTGATCTACATTTAATAACAGTCTATCACTTAAACTAAAGTATTATGTTGTTATTCACAAGTAAGAAAATATTCAAGTATTTTCATTTCCATGACTGGATTATTATTTATAAATCTTCTTCTAAATAAAGTCTTCAAGGTTTAAGCACTTTACTGTATATTATGTGCTAACGACTGATTTGCTCATGGAAATCACACAGTCACCACCGAGCAACGGTCCCTGTCTCATGACAATCTGTAGTTTGTTAGTGATCTTTTTATCATATGACAGTGCCTATAAGGAATAACTTAAGGGAGGAAAGAACTTTTTAACTCATTATTTCAGAAGTTTCTGTCAATTCTGTTATGGAGATATGTTGGGGCAGAGCAGCTCAACTCATGGTGGCCAGGGAGATAATACAACCAACAGCATTTCTCATTTTTCCCCATTTTCCATTATATTCCTGCTCCTAACCTATGAGATGCCTCTCTCATTCCTCTGTAGAAACCTGAGACAGACCTGATGTGCACAAACCACATCCGTGACAAACCTGAAGATTTCCTAGGTGCTTCTCAGTGCAACTTAACTAACTACCATGATGAACCATCACACATGGTACATGCATATATTACATTTTATCAATCATTAGTGATACTATTTAAACACTTGTCTATAATGAACAGTGCTGCAAAGAACTTGTCAACACTACTGTCTCTTCAAGATTCTGGTTTAACTGCTTTGGAAAAATAATCAGAAGCTAGGTTTCTGAATCAAATGATATCTCTAAATTTTGCAAGAATCTATTTTTGCCCATAGCAGAAACATTACTTTATACTTTGTAATGATGAGACTATTGGATAAAGATATGTTTTTCCCCCTCAAAGTAAAGCCATCAGTTGTGTTAGTCTAAATTCTTAACTTGCATTTTGTAAGAACTTAATTTCTCTCTGTTAAAAACTTTCATTATAAAAGATTATATATACATAAAGAGAATCACTTTAAACCTACACATTTGGTAAACAAGGTTTCTCATTTGAAAATCCTAAATGTGTCCATTCAAAGTAACCTTTCATTATCCTTTCTCCAAGGAAGAATGGGCATGACAGAAATATACAGACACAGGTTACAAACTCGATTGTGCCCTAACAACTCACTTTAATTATCACAATGATAATGTTGCCGTTATTGGATGAATCTCTGCATATTTATAAAGAAACACTTGAGAAACTTCCTGAGAAGAACACTAAAACAGTTCTGAAACTGAAAGACAACAGTGCATGGGCCAAACTCCATCACCATCCTTAAGATGACAGAACTAATCACTGAACACTTACACATTTTCAGGCTCTAGAAACTCATTCACTTACATCCTGAGACAAAATATATGTTATGCTTATGAACTGAAATGCATTCAAATATATTTTGTGGCTTCAATGTTAACTGGAATACATATCTTGGTGCTAAAGGTGGAAGACACATGATTTCTATGTGCACTGCTTCTACCCTCAAGAGAGTTTTTGGAGACATAGACTTTACTCATTTTTGACATTGTATGTAATATTTTCCCAATATGAAAGCCTATAAATTGCCGAAATAGAAATGCATTAATCAAATAAATATAAATATAATGTTACTCTTTTTATTTTAAGATATTGTAATTAGCATAATTTTCTTTTTTTTTGTTTTGAGGAAGGGTCTCACTAAAAAAAATTCCTTTTTTGGCAATGGGAAGTGATGGAAGCCTAGAGTCATCACTACCCAAATGTTGAAATAAGTGACTGATGTAAGACATGTTTGGTCCTAAAGAACACATACAATGCATCTCTCCTAGGTGTCGGAATGAAACAGAAGAGGAGAGAGAGAGAGAATGTAAGAGCTAGTAGATGGGGAGAACGTACAGACACCAGACACAGCAAGGCCCCTGGACTCACAGGCTTAGAGCAGATGTGGTTCCGGCAGAAGATACGAATGTTATGGTGATAGTCACCATTCTGTTACCTATAAGAGAGACACTTTAAACTCTATTCCCCTCCCTAGTGAGTTAACGACAATTAATGGTTACCAGTGATGGGCTGTAATTCATTCTCTTCTGAGTTAGAGCCATCATAGTCAGTGACAAGGAGAAGGTGTGCAGTGACTGACAGGGACAATGGAGGGTAATATGGGTCCATATCACCAAACTGTAATAGATGTGTAAGAATACAGCAAAACAAATGTATAAAATTAATTTTTAAATTCATATAACGGTATTTCTGCATTTTAAAATATCCTTAGCTACAGTGATGAGCCTCAGGATGAAGGTTGATATCCCAGCAATCGTGTAGACCCCAAGTGAAACACTTGAGACGGTGGCGGGGCAAGAAAGAGACCTATAAGCACAGCCAATCAGTCAACAAGACAGACACCAACGACTTCCAACACAAAGTAGAAGCACAGAACTCTTAAGGTCACAACAATAAAACAGACTTAAAACTCTCCCTCCATGACTTAGGGAACTGAGCAGAAGAAAGGGTGGAAAATTTTTTAGGAGTCATGGTGGGGGAGAATATCCAGAGACATTTCCCCCCTCAGCTACAATTCATAAAGGGATCTGGTTGCCTCCTTGCTATCCATAACCCCTACACTATGGATGGATCCAGTGTGAAGACTGAAGAGGACACCCAGTGGATTGGGGGCATGGAGGAGGTAAATGAGAATATAAGCACAGTATTTGCTCATTCAATGTATCTAATTTTGGACAAAAAAGATTTAAAATATATATTCTTAGCTAAAGTGTTTAGAATTGAAAAAATATATATAGGGTTAATGCAATAAAACACTAATTAAAACTACTTCATCTCTATATACATACCCCTTTTATGTTTTATGTTTACTGGGCAGTCAGATGATTTATGGAAACAATCTACAAAGTTATAAAATAATGCCTTACCACTTACTGCTACTGAAAACGATAAAGTTAAAATGTGGACTGAAAATTTCATTGGGACTTGTAAAAAACTGAAACATCAGTATATGTGATGATAGTTTTGATACGATAATTCCATTCTAAGGTAGGATTTTCGCATTGAACAAAGGTGTTAAAACTGTGGCAATCAATATCTAAAGCAACATTATGTGTTTTGCACTTATGGTTACAGAAAACACTCTCATGCAGAGGCTTTCCACACAGTGTACAACCATCCTCACTTACCTTTGGGAATCCAGAATTCTTTCAACACCAGCTAGGCATTTGCCTGGCCAGGGACGCATCGACTCAGGCGTCATTGTGCATCACAATCCAAACTTATCTTTGGTAAGAAAAAGTTAATATTTTTATATTTCTGAATTCTGCCTCCTGTTTTATTCAACAACTTAATAAAATGTGTGAGGTTTTTCCTTTGGGTAGGCTTCAGGGAGTAATTTCTTTGTTCCATTTCCTAAGGAAGTGCTTCATGACATGGTAAGAATTATTACTAACCTGCTTTCTTTCTTCAAGGAAAGAACACAGAGTTTGGTTTAATATGGAATTTAATTATTGCTAGCATTAATATGTGATGACCTCTCAGAGAATAAATTGTTAGCAAAAAAAGGACAAGAATACTCCATCCACCTAAAAATAAAGTACATAGAGAGTGACAGCCCTGTAAGGTTACTGGGAATAGATATTTTGTTTTTCTTTTGCTTTTCCAATCCCACTATTCTCCCTACTCTAGATTTATTTATTATTTCCTAGACTACTTTCTCCATTCCAATTCTTCCTCCTTGAAAATGTGCCTTTGAGAATTCAAACTCTGGTTTGATACAGCATTTAGGTCACTATTCTAAGTTATATTGAATTTAATCATGGGGTCACTGGAACCTAGTAGCTTTTCTGTTTCTAATCTACTAACTGCACATTTTCTCCAAGATTGGATAGGAACAGTCATATTAGGATTTCTGACACAGAAGGTCAATAATTCTTTATTTCATCCATAATTTTATATTTTATTGTCCTACACCTCTCAAAAGTCTCACAGGTTTCTGTGGAGAAAATGAAATCTCTGATTGCTAAACTAGATCTCAATTTCCTCGTCTTTTTTACATTTTTATGAGACTTATTATTTTTTCTCTTTACTTTCAAGGATTCCATTTGGGAATTTGTTTTATTTTTTTAATCTTTTATCTTTAACACTTAGATGAAATACTACAAAATACTAACATTACTTTGTGAAGTCATAATTTAAATGATAAAATTAATTTAAGATGAATTAGATGCTAATTAAAGTTGTTAATATTATAAATAATTTGCCGAATGCACATTTATTCTCTCTGATTGGTTTAAAAGTTATGGACAATGCTATAATTACATGAAAATTTGAAATTTTTATGAAAAAATAGGTAACCTGTTTTGAAATTAAAAAATAGTGATCTCTTTTAAATATAGGCATTTAAGTGATTTAATATACTTAGTTTCTAAAATAAACTTTGAAACAAAAGCATAGGTTATCATAATATTAGTTGGGTAAAATATCCTTTATCAGGTAAATGAAGAAGGAGAAAATTCACATTCTAGACCAAATGGTACCTGTATCTTTCATGACCTTGTACAAGTTTGGGGGTTTAATTGATTGTGTACACACACAATTTCATAATTTAAATTGTCTTTGTTAATTACTGTGCTGAGTTCTCTCAAAAAACATAGTTGGAAATAACAAGCTCATATTTGGGATATAAATGTATTTACACAGTTCAAGATACCTAGATGTGCATATACACAGAGAGATAGAGATGGTATACATGGTTGTAGATATACGTATTTTCAAAACATTTTTATTGACAAAGTTTTCATAAATTTCTGGTCTGAGTATAGTTATTCCACACATCTTACCTTTTATTTATTAATGGTCTCCAAATTCAGGTAAATTTATAGCAATTTTAAAAAATAAAGTAAAAATTTTGCTTACAATAGAATATAAGCAGCAGCTAATGGATGACAACATGA
This sequence comes from Zapus hudsonius, assembly GCA_004024765.1. Taxonomy (NCBI): domain Eukaryota; kingdom Metazoa; phylum Chordata; class Mammalia; order Rodentia; family Dipodidae; genus Zapus; species Zapus hudsonius. The sequence goes on from PVHP010026062.1 coordinate 21,834, forward strand.
GATTATCACAGACAGGTAAACAAGCTAGACAGGAGCAAATGTAATTTAGTAAGGTTATTTTTTAATAATTTATTTATTAATAACAGAAAGAGAGAGAAGGAGGGAGAGTGGATGAGCACATCAGGGCATTCTGTCACGGAAGTATTAGCAGACATGCAGAATTTCCTCTTTTGTGCCTCTGTTAGCTGTGTTTTGTTGTCTCCATTTCTCTTCTTGTTCTGGAAGTGCCTGATACTTTCTTCATCCCTAAATTGGATTTAAAAAAACAATTAATGAGAGAGAGAGAGAGAGAAAGAGAGAGAGAGAGAGGGGGGGGCAAAAAGAGTGAGTAAGGGCATGCCACGGTTTCACAGATAGTTATAATACAATAAAATAAATTTACCACATAAAACCTTGATTTCTCATGTATTTCATTTATATATTTTTTAAGTTGTACTATTAATTCAGTTCATGCTTATTAAAGTAAACCCTTTTTATTATAGTCATTATAGAATGTCTAAAACACTTGTCCAAATTTTGCCAAACTCATTATGGATTTTCTAATAAGTAAGCCTAGATCCATTAGAAATGCTATAACTTCTTCAGAAGCAAAAAAAAAAAAACCGATTTTATAGAACCATTTACAAAATTAAAAACTCTAAAAAATGAACAAAACACGATATTTCATTTTAAATCCTATGCAGAGATTGCTTGGGTTCAGAAAAAATGCAAACAAAAAAGTCAATGGGCTGGAGAAAAATAAACAAGGTTCTTCTAAGAGATTATTTTCATATTCTTGACAGTGTCTGTTCATCAAAGAGAAATTTTGAATAAAATCTTTTAACAGGAAAATTCTGATCAAATTTGAGAAGATATTTACACAAAAGTAATGGAATCTATTACAAAAGCAATTTACTATGTAGAAACTAGCATTTGTTGGACAATAACATCAAGATTAGTTTTTTGTGTAAATAGTCTCTGAGTAAATCTTAGCAAAAAAAGACATAGTACTGTAAAATAATTCAATATACTTTTAATTTAAGCCAAAAGAATGTATTCTGTACCTGTCTATAGAATTATTATCATATGTGATTTGGTTAAAGAAAATAAAATTTGAATCCTAAACTTAGAATGTTAACTCACTTATTTCAGTTTATATAAACTCTCAAATTTAACAAATAACACAATTAAGGTAGAACAAGAATGCAGATATACTCACTTTTTAAGAACATTTTAATTGGTTTTCTTGAAAAAAAATTTTAACGTCCTAGTTTAGCCAAATAGTGAATACTGTACACTTCTAATGGTTCCCACCTTCCATCAGAAAATGCAGAGGATGAAAACAGAGCTTTATTTGACAGATAAGAAGGGTTCACTCAATCTTTCATCTTTTTAAGAGTAACTGTGTGCAAACCCCTCTACTAATAGCTAATTAAGCAAAGAGAAGAGGGAGAACAGGGAGGCAATTTAAGGAGATGACTATCATTTATGTCAATAAAATCCTCATATTTTACCTGGTAATTTGACATAATTTGTCAGCAAATTAAATAACAAGAAGCCAGGTGTGATATTGCAAAACCCGAACTTGAATCCCAGCTCTTGGAAGATGGATATACAATCATCACTATTAATATATAAAGATCTGAGAGACCTTGGGTTACCTGTGACCCTTTTATGAAATAAATAGGAATGATATGATTGAAAATGAGGAAATGCATGCACCAAGCATTAGTCTTTTCTATGCAGGATACAGTAGACACACACATGTACAGAGAGGCATGTACTGCATAACATTTTGGCTAAAAGTGAACTGCATTTACTATCATAGTTTTATTATAACAGAATTAAGACATTGCACTCAACTAGTTAAATCTTTGTTTATACTTCCCTAATGTAAAGCATTTATCACATGTCTTCAGAGATGCAGGTGTACACCTGTGGTGTCTTACAGAGCATACAATTATACAGTGCATACTACTTCATAAGAATAAGTAACCATAGTACTGGTTTATATATTTACTATACTGTTAATATTTTTGAGTGTAGCCATCTCCCACACACATGTGTGTGTGTATATATATATATATATATATATATATATATATATGTGTGTGTGTGTGTGTGTGTGTGTGTGTGTTTGTGTGTGTACATACATATGTGCATGCATACATACACAAACACAAATACACAATGTATATATGCATGTATGTGTGCATGTGTGCATGTATGTGTGCATGTATGTATATATGTTTTCTACTGAAGGATGAGGGCTAGAGATTCTCCAGTGCACACATAAAACCAGATACACAACGTGTAATGCGCACCTGGATTTCTATTGCAGTGGCAAGAGTCCTTACAATGGTCATTCTCTCCATAGCCCTCTCTCTCTCTCTCTCTCTCTCTCTCTCTCTCTCTCTTACATAAAGGAATAAGTGAGCAATAAATTATAATAAAACTAAAAGAAGAAAGATGAGTATTGTGTTAGCCTGATATTGTCTCATAAATCTGGGAATTACTGTGTCTCAAGAGAGTGATAAAACCAGATGACTCCCCTAATCCATGTAGGGTTCAATGATGTTCATACAGTGACAAACTTACATGATATGCCATTCAAAACTTATCTCTGTCATTGATTGTACATATATAATTCTATGTGCTAGCTTCTCAATTCTGAGTGTACCTATATAACTCTAAATTCTGTATCAATTAAGACTCTCAAGAAAAACTGAATGAATCAGATATAAAAGCAAGCAATCTAACCCTACCAACCGACCGTAGGCCGATAGCTGAGATTCTGGCAAGAGAGGGGCCACCACAGTCATACAATGGAGGATCCAAATGGAACTCCGCAGAGAAAGACGAGATGAACAAGGGGCCCACAGCCACAGCCATTAAATCAGCACAGGATTAGCCAGTGGAACAGAAACCAACGATTTTCGACACAAAGACCCCCTTTGTATTTTTCAGGATATAGCGAGTGAGCTGTGGCCCATATAACCCTACCACCCGACAGCAGGCCAAAAGATGAGACCATGGCAAGAGATGAGCCACCACAGTCATATTGTGGAGGATCCATATGGAACCCTGCAGAGAAGGACGGGATGAACAAGGGACCCATAGCCACAGCCATTCAACCAACTCAGGATAAGCCT
>PVHP010026063.1:0-24778 GCA_004024765.1 Zapus hudsonius
CCCCCCCCCCCCCCCCCGTCTTCTTTTCTCTTAGATGTGCTCAGTGCCATGTTTTCAAGCAAAGCCTCTGATGGGCAGTTGGATTGCAGATTGAGTTGTGACATTACACTACTTTCATAGGTCACTGGTGCCCAGGGTCTCAGATGTAACCTTCGGAGGGAAGGACAGGGACAGATTTTGTTGTTAACCAGAGTCCTATTATAGCAGCTTCATACCTCAGTTAGAGCGATGAGACCAGGAACAATTCCGGGATGCTTCTGTAAGCAGATGTGCCTCTTCTGTACAGAGATTACTCAATTCTTTGAATGCTCAACAGCAGAAATGACTTTCTCATAATGTCAGACCTGGGAAATCAAGGCAGCTCATCAGCATGTCTGCCCTGAAAACTTTATATCAACTTGTTATGCTGCACCAGGAATAACCTTGCAAACTCATGGTAGCACTATTACTGACAACAAAGAAAGTGATCTGGGAAAGGGGCCCAGATGCCAGTGATGGGCGTCTGTCTGGAATGTGTTTCCAGAGGTAGTGCGTGAAGTATTCACTTCTGAAGTGGGCAAGCATGAGATTTGGGAGAGAGAGAGGGAGAGAGAGAGAGAGAGAGAGAGAGAGAGAGAGAGAGAGAGACAGAGAGACAGAGAGACAGAGAGACAGAGACAGAGACAGAGACAGAGAGACAGAGAGAGACAGAGAGACAGAGACAGAGAGACAGAGATTTCTATCAATACAGAATGCAGTCTGTTTGTGAAAGCTATGCTAGATTTGATTTCATTTTGGGAATGGGGCTTAGGACAGGACTTTGACATTCAAACATTGCCAAGAGATTTTAGAGATAGCCGGAAAGCATGCTTTCATTTCCTCTTTGACAAAGGAACTGATTGCACCTTTCCCAGCACTCAGCAGTGAGTGCTCCCTATGACTGGTTCCCTACTCTAGCCAGGCTCCAAAGGAAAATATCAAATCATAGATTTCTCCCCTATACTTAGTAGGCTGTTGAGACAGCAGCCCTTACCTGGTGAAGCTTTTCTTTTGTAATATAAGCACATCATATCCAACTTAATCCATGCCTAGAGTCACAGGGTTCTTCCATGGGCTTCACACAGGGATTTAAACATCAAGTGAATGGATGATTGTGGAAGTGAATTTCTATGTTTAGAAAGGATGAATGCCTCTCTTTTCTTTGTCCTTCCTTTTTGATTGCTTTCCTTTCAGTCAGGTTCTCACTTAACCCAGGCTAACCTAGATCTCACTCGGTAGCCCAGGCTGGCCTCAGTCTCATGGTGATCTTCCTTCAGTCTCTTGAGTGCTGAGATTATATGTTTGAGTCTCAACCTCAGTTACGAATGGCTTTGGTAAGAAGAGGGAGTGAATATTTTCAAACTATTTTTTCATTTATTATTAGTGTTTAGTGGAAAGGCTTCTTGTGCCCTTAACCTCCAAGTTCAGACTAAATTAAGGTTATAGTTACTTAAAAATCTTAGTTGAAGAGCAAAGTCTTTAACATAGAGGAATAGAGTGTTAAGTATTACTTTTGAATTTTATCTTCCTTATTACAGATTTTCTTATAGTTGAGGCTTCCCTTGAGCGTCTGATCCTAATGGCTCCCCAAGTCCAGAGAGCCCAGGACCACAGACACATGCCACCATACCTGGTATGTGTGTAATTGGGGAATCTAACTCAGGGCTGTGCCCATGCTGGATAAGCAGTCTACCAAGTAAGTTAAATATTCCATGACATTTATCTGTAATAAACATCCCCTTAAACCGATGTCTAATAATTTTCTCAACCATTGTGACAAAATCTGGGAAAGTCTTTGATTTCATAGTCACAGCAAAGAGATGTTTTAGTCATTCTGTGGAAATTTATTTACCTAAAAATAAATAACTCATTTCTTTGGGGATACAATAAATAAAACAGTCAAACTTTCTGTCCTGGTAGGATTAATAACAGCTGTGTTCAAGACGTCTATACCCATTAGTGTTCTGATAACAGCTTTTCCAACAGAAAAGAAGAGCTATGTACAGATATTAAATACTTAGTGCTGAAATAACTGCTGAGAAGATTAAAAAAAAATACTCTACTAGCTGTTATATGTCCTTCATGCAAAACCCTTCAATCGCAGTAAGGGTGAGCACAGTTCGTTCGGCTCTAAAGGAAAAAGGTTTTACACAAAGTCCCATAGCTGAAAAGGAGTAGGTATATTCATAGCAACTCGGGTTTTACAACTTAGATTTTGCTTCTTAGGACTATCTTACCAAAATATAATGAATGCATACCTTTAAATTGTATTATTTTCTTGTGGTTCTGGAGCCTAAGGTAAAATAAAGCAGTCATTGAGGTTGGTTTCTTCCATGGACTTTGTAGAATATATTCCATGGCTCACTCCTGGATTTTGGTGGCTGTCACTGTCATTGGTGGCCCTAGACTTGTAGTGATGTCACTATAATGACATACGGTCCTGTCTGTGGCTTTCTATGTTTGTATCTGTATCATGTGTCTTTATATCTTTCTATTGTGTGGTAATTTAAATACATGTCCCCCACTAGATTCAGCAGTTTGTTAAAACTTGTAACTTGAAAGAGGTGTCACTGGGGGTGGATCTGGAATTCCAGCTGTAGAAATGAAAAGACCAGCCTGAGCTCTAAGGTGGTTACTATTTGATGGTGTGTGTGTGTGGTGCTGGTGATGGGTTTCTCTCTCTGTGCTTGGACTGTGAAAAGGTGGCCAGCCTCTTGTGTTATTATGGAACTTCCCCTGGATCTGTAGCTTGAATAAATTCCTTCTTCCTCCTATAATAAAATGTGTCTGGTTTGGAGGTTTATCACAATGGCGTGTGGCTGAACCACAACACAAGGTGTCTTGTAAGAAGACCAAGTGCTGGGTTTTGGATCTGCCTTTATCTAGTTAGTCCTTACCATAACTTGATTTCATCAGCAAATATATTATTTCTATGCAACCATTTTCACTAAAACTGGGGTTAGGATTTCCCCATACCTTTCTAGGAGACATTATTTAGCCCTCAGCATGCACTTTATCGTGTGTTCTTTGTATAACGGCAGTCTACCTCTCACCTTGAAGAAATGTTTGATGTCACTGGAAATGGTTGTTCTCGGCATTACAAAGATATCTTCAAGTTAAAAGAAACAGTATGAATTTTTGATAATCACCTTCGTCCATTTGTAAAACATAAACCTGATTATGATAAGGGGAAACTTATGTGTAATTTTGGAAAGTAGACAAGTAAAAGAAAGGCACCTATTCATTAGACCACCTTGCCCTTGATTGTATATCTAAAGGAGATTCTGCCTAGTTTCTTGAACAATTGAAATATGCAAAGAGAAAGGAAAGAAAAAGAATTCATAATTCTAATTAAGGTCAGTACTGTTCATGTTGGATACCCATGGGAGTCTAGTTTGGGTTGCCACTTTTCTGGGCTTCTTCAACTGCATAAATTCCAGGTAGGCTTACTTCCTGCCCTGAGACAAGATATTTCACTCTTGAGAGTGTAACTCATTTGTAAGGTATTTCCAGAACAGATGAGAAGTTATGCCAAATGTTGCAAATCATGTGTGATCTCTGCCATGAGACCTTCAAATGATTTCATTTACAAGCACATAAAGCATACTGTAATGTGAGCTGAATTCCTCCAAGGGAGAGATCCGTATCTACTCTGTTGTGCTGTGTGATGCTGCAGGGACACAACTTTCTTGTTTTATTTTTCTGGATACATTTGTCAAGACTTCTCTTTGTTTTCTTTCTCTTTGAAAAATAACAAGTCAGGCTGGGGCGATGGCTCAGAGATTAAAGGCTCTTGCTTACAAATCCTGTTGACCCCATTCGTTTCCCTGGGATCCTGGTGAAGACAGATGCCCAAAGTGGCACATGTGTCTGGAATTCATTTGTAGCAGCAGAGCAGCAAGAGGCCCTGGTGCATCTATGTTCTCTCTCTCTCTCTCTCTCTCTCTCTCTCTCTCTCTCTGTGTGTGTGTGTTTCTCTCTGTCTTTCTGTCTCTGTCTCTGTCTCTGTCTCTGTCTCTCTCTCTCTCTCTCTCTCTCTCCTATGTTCTCTCTCTTTATCTTTGCCTCTCTGTCTACTCACAATTTATTGAATGTGAAAGGAGTGCCTGGTCATGTCATATGTGCTAGGGAGTATCAGATCAGGTTTGGGAATAATATTGAATATTCTAGACTAGAATAGAAGGAAAGTAAGTTTAGATAAGGGAGAATGTGTTGTCAGAAGGAAACTCTCGGAAAAATACACACATACACACATGCGTGCGCTTTTGTGTGTGTGTGTATGTGTGTGTGTGTGTGTGTGTGTGTGTGTGTGTGTGTGTGTGTGTGTGTGACAATTTTGCTCTAACCCTACATTTGGTAATGCTTATACAACATAAATGAGAAAAATATTAGAACTTCCTTGATACAGAATTGAGACAGAAATCAGAACTATGGAAGATGATAATGTCACGATGAATGAGTTACCAAAGACTTAAGATTTCTAATGAACTGAACAGAAAATTCCAGAAGATATTCCCTTCACCAAAACAGCAAGTCATGTACTGGTGCAGTATATCCTTGAGAAACTCAGTGGTGGCTTTTTTTTTTAAGGAAATGCAGCCATGGCATTGGGCTGGCTTCTCTCAGTGGTGATGGTGGGTTTGGTGCACGACATTAGTCAGGTGGCCTCGGTGATGGTTAAATCAGAGGTGACATAGATATCATTACTGTAAAACAGGTCCAAAAGAAGATTACCTAGGAAAACGTTTTAATACTTCAAGTTCTTCCTACTGAAGGAAAGATGGACAGTTCTATTAGTGTTATTACCCTTCTATACTCAAATGAAATCAAGAATTGCCAAGAAGAAATCACATAACCGCAGTCAAGGTTAAAAAATGCATTTTTTCACCCAATTTATAACCTTAATCTGTTCAGAGTCTAGAAATATATAGAAAGACGGGCAGAACAAGTAATTGGGAACAATGGAACAGTTCTACAGAATTCTCTCTTCAACTCCTCCTCCTTCTCTATATGACTCTCTTTCTCTCTCCTTCCCTGATTTCTTTTCCAAAGAAAGACAAATACTGGAAGAGGGCCTGGTGATTGCAATATAAAATGTCCCCAACAGCCTCCTGTTTTTGTGATTAAGTCTCATAATTAATCCAGCATTGCTGGAGGATGGGTGTTATTGTGGGTGGGCTTAGGGATGGCACAGTGCAACACCGCTCCCTGCTTGCCAGTGCCAGTGAGCTCACTCTCTGTCCCCCCCCACCATGTTGGTGTGGAGATATGACACCCAGATTTCTGTTCCTTTCACACTTTCCTTGTCAGTATGAAGCTTTCCCCATAAGCCTTGTGAAGAAAATCAACTCTTTCCTTCCTGAGACTCTGCTCATGAATTTTGTCCCTATAATGAGAAAGTAGCTTGCTATGTAAGTATCCAGAAAAGGGACAATTAAACAAGAGACACAGTGGTAGATGGGACTAATTGGTCACTCTTTAAGTCAAGACTCTGTTTCCACAAAAAAAGTGAATATACCTTTTAACATGCTGAAGACCGATCTGCATTATGAAAGTCGTGATCTAGAGAGTGGAAGCTAAGTAGAGTCTTTCAGAACCTCCTCAGTACTAGTTCAGAGCTTCTCATTTGCCTTCGTGCAGCATAGCTTCTGCCCTGACAGCCAGATCAGCACTGTGTTGATGTTCTTCCACACAGGTAGATCCTGTTGGCACTTTGGTTATATCCACCCAGACACCTTAGCTCCTTTGCCAGAGATCCCATGCTTATCATTAAGATATGAACACTGTGACCTGAAACATGTGGGCTGCTTGGAAAACTATGAAGGAAGGTCACAGTATCTCTGTGTTAGGAACTTTTGATCAGTGGGAAATGGACGTTCCTAATTCCTACCTGTCCACCTGAGGAGATAGGTCTGAGACACAGTTGCTGTGGTCTCTCCATAGACTGTCTCCTAGGATAGTGAAACAGGTCCTACAGTTAAGATCAACTTCAGCAGCTAAGTGTGTCCTTGCTCTCCCAGCGTTATGCGGTCATGCTGGCTGGAATGGACGTGAACTCATTGTCTTTATTCAATATGGTGGGAATTCAGTGCAAGATAATGTGTTGATATAGAGTCAGTTGCCGTGTTATGTGATCCTAGAAATTATATCCGCTTCATGTGAATGAGATGAGGGGGGATGGCAAATAGTCTTACAACAAATGCAAAACTAGAGATACTGGGTGGATTGAAAGAAAAGACAGAATTCAGATTGTTAAGTTGTTATGATTGCTACCAGGCTTTAATAAACAATAATGTAAAACTTCAAGAGTTTTATATACTGTTCCCAACACTTATCTAACAAGCAAATAATGATGAATAATTCATCCACCCATACATGCATCCGTTTACCCATCCACCCATCTATCCACCTACCCATTCATTTGTCCATCCACTCACCCATCCATCCATCCATCCACATGCTACATAAATATGAATATATACCTGCCTATTCATCTATCCATGTACCAACCCATTCATGCACATATCCTTTCACCCAACTGCATACCATCCACCCACCCATCCATCCTTCCACCAAACCATCTATCCACCCATGCATGCATCCATCCACACATCCATTCACACATACACATACATCCATTAAAATGTACATATGCTTTTATATCCACCTATCCAGCTACTCTGCATGCATACATCCCTCTACCCATCCATCCATCCAATTGCCTTTATTGTCCTCCCTCTCTGATGCTCGGGATTTGGCTAGAATTTTCAAAGCTACAGTGTGGTACTTGTCTATGACCTTTGCTCTCAATGACATCTAAATATTAATTGCAAAAAAGAAGATGGTTATTATTATTCTAAATATGCAGAAAGCAGTAATAAATACATAAGCAAGACTTTGCAAGAGAAAACAATGTCTCTACATCTTGATTAAGTCAGCAGAGCATAGGTCTCCAAGAAGAGGACATGTCATATAATTGATGCTACTGATGCCCTATGCCCACCTCCTGAGGTCACCAGCTCCTGTGGACAGTTTGACCATAGTGGCAGCTACCAAGGTGTAGGTTGTCCATGCTCCTCTCTCCTGTCATATAACAAAGGAGTTATACAATGCTGTAATCTCAAAAGGCACAGCAGGCAGCATGCAGCCTGGATGACAATTCCACTAATGAGACCTGGAAGTTGGGAGATAAATTATCCAGTCTGAACCATTTCTGATGGACTGAATGTAAGGCCCAGTATTTATGGATTTTCTTAGCATTACCCAATGGGGTTGAGGTCTTAGGGTTCACAATGGTAACTCATTCATGAAGGCACAATTTACTGGCAGTTCTCCTCTCTCTGATTCATGCCACTTCATTACTTAATGTTTGTTATTAGAACAAACCAAACTAAAACACACAGCAAGGCAGAAAATCTATAATCTCTTCCTTGGCAAGATGTAAAAGAATGATGGACGGGTTGAAGGGGAGATTTCTTTGATTTGAAACCGAAAACCATCAGCGGAAAAGAAGTTTGCTACAGAGTTAGGAGACACTGAATGTTGGTAGAAATCATCTCTTGATGAAGCAAAAGAGAAGGGGAGTTCTGCACTCATGTGTAACTCCACACATGTCAATTACAATTAACTGTGATACATTCTGCACTAGTCTGCTTAGATGTGAATGGATTACCTCAACTCTCCCTTTAATGACAAGTCCTCCATCCCTGACAATGACAGTGATCATTAATGCTTACTTGGCAACTTTATTTGTGCAAGAAACTCTTGTATACTCTGTGTTCTTCCATATACTCCTGACAGCGATCCTATATGCTAGATTCTGTGAAAATCTGGGTTTCACAAATAAGTCTAAAGCTTAGAGAATGATTTAAGTCTCTATCACTCTCCCTGAAGCAAGTATACTAGTAAAAATAGGAAATTGATATTCTTAATACAGTGCATGTTGCCAGTGAAGAAAAAGAAGATGAAGAGTCACAGATAAGCAAGATTTTTGTACTAGAGACAGAGAGTGTGATGTCCAAGACAGCCTGCCCCACTGCTCCATCACAAAGCAGCCTGAGCTGGTCAACCCCACACAGAAGCCAGTCTTACTATGAAAGTCCTTCTGGTTTTCAGTATATGTACTTGACAAAACCAGATTTAAATTATGCAAAGATCTAAAACATAAATGATCACATATCTCTTCCTCTTCTCAGAACACAAAACAATTGGCTTAGGTCTTTCCAGATTTATTATAGTTACTTCTATACACATGTTGTGTAGCAGATTTCATCCAAGTTGAAGAAAGAGAGAGAAAGGAGGCTCAGAGGATTCAGGAAGTCATGTTAGCTAGAAACAAACATCCCTTCCAGGGAGGGCATTGCAGGAAGGAAATTCCAGAGATTCAGGGAGCCAAGAAGTCTGGGATAGGGTTGTAAGACCAAGCCCTAAAGCTATATAAGGGGGAAACAACTCCATGTGGCTGAGAGATTCACCCATGGAACAGCCTGAAGTGGTGCTGGGTGCTGGAGACTCTCCTGTTAAAGGGTGCTGCAGAGACCCAGAGACACCTGGGCTCGGTGGGTTTCCTGGAGGTGCAGCCACCTAGTTGAAGCAGGTACTGGGAGGTCGTCATCCAGGATGGAATGAGACTTCCCAAGGTGCGGCTGTGTTTGAATCACCTATTGCTTATGTAAGCCACCCCTCACCCTCTTCTGAAAGGAACCCCAATAAACCTATTGGTCCACCAAACTGTTTTGGTGTAATTGTCCTTTGGTTGGTCGTTTGTGCCTTATCTGGGGAGAAGACATGCTTTTGCATTACTCCAGGAAAAGTTTTTATTCCCTTGACAACACATACCATTCATATATCTATATGTACATAGTCTATATATACATGTTATATATTGTTTTGTATTTCTATATATGACTATGTATATCAATTTTTCCTCTTTAAGAACAACTAGTACCCTGTCTGTCTACTTTAAATGCCTCAGAATCCACCCACAGATGTGTCATAATTTTACTAATCAGCCTTTACTAATGGTCCATTTTTGCTTTGCAGCATTTTGCTGTTATAGATATTGCTGTAATAAACATCCTTGGTGTCTGACTTTTGAGCATGTATGTAGGAGCGACTCAAAAGAATAGTTCTTGGCAAGCAATATCAGATCAAAGGGTATTTCCATCTTTTTTCTATTAATTACCAGTTGATATAGTAAACAGACTAATTCCCAGGGAATGTTTCTGTGACTAATAGGTTGTGACAACATTTCCTTCTTCAAAGAGGGCTGAGGGTATTTTCAGGTGGCAACTGTCTTTGTCTGTTTTTAGATAAGCACTGGTGCTCCTGAGGTCATTCCTGGCCTCCTTGAGTTCCTCTGTGTGCCTGACTCATTATTCCTTTCCAGCCTAACCCCTGGGCTGTCCCAGGTGCAAGACAACACCCTGTAAACAGACATTCCAAATACCAGAAAGTCTCCATGGGGTGCAGGAGCCTGCTGCCAAGACCAGATTTATTCAAAAACTAGACACATTCTTTCTGGAGAAATACATGACCTTAAATCCTCCGCTTAGCATGGGGTTAAAAACAAAGTGTTAGATTTGTCTGTAGAGAGGGAATCTGAATTTCAGCTGGAAGAATTGGTTTTCTCTTTGCTTCCTTTAATTAAAAAAGCAAGAGGGTGGGGAAGCATTCTGGCAACTCTTAACTTATTTCTTGATTTCTTGGAATGTTTGAAATGGATGGCTAGGTACAAACAAATATATTCAAGGGGTTTTGACACTTAGAAACAGTGTGCTCTGATTCTGGGGTTATTCACGAGGCAGGAATTAATGCACTTGGCACGCTTCTTCCTTTCTGAATTCCAGTGCCTTCCTGTGTGCCAAATGCCCAGAGCCTTTTAGCTACCTGTCTCCCCTCAAGCTGATCCACTGACTCTGCCTACAGGTGAAACTCTCTCCCCAAATGTGCCTCTCCTCTTCTTCCTGGGACCACCTTTGTAAGCTTACCCAAAAAAAGCAACAGAAAGCCTTTATTTTTTTCAGAGTTGTAAAATCCTCTTGGGACTTTCTTCTTCACAGTTCCCAGCTATGTGCTTTGCAGGCTATTTCACAACCATCCCCGAGGCTGCCAGACAGAGTTCACATCCAAGTCCAATAATGAGCTGTCCATTTAGGGTGTTTAATTGTTCTCTTAAAGTGAAGTTGTCTTAATGGCCTCTACTGGGTTGAGAATTTTGGATGGGGTTGTATCGCTTCCTCTCTCTTCCATGCAAGCTCACTTAATTTTCCAGCTGCTCATCACATCCACAGGATCAGATGATTGCTAGGCTGCTGGGCAAGTTTCTCCCCCATCCAGCTGCAAGGAAATACCCAGCACCCCTGCCTCTTTGACCACCTCTGCAATTCTGTCAAAGCGTCTTAGGGCTGATATAAAGCCGCGGGCAGGCACTTCCAGTTCTGAGGCAGCTTAGGAATTCAGAAGAATGTCTGTGACATAGACAAAGCTGTATTTCCTTCTAGGGATCTAGATTTGAACTTGGCAGAAATGTCTGCAGGCTGAAATGTTTCTATTAGGATTCCAACCCTCCATAGACAAAGAGCTACAGAGCATTGGATGGAAATGGAATTTGAGAGATGGGTAGGCAATTTAAAACACCAAAGCATCCCCCTATGCCATTCAATATATTTATTTTTATGAATTTGGTTACTCAGTATTTATGTCCTATAGATTACAAATGTGCACAAAGCACTTCTATCCTTGACCTCTTAGTGAACCAAGCTTACAATACAATCTTTAGATTTCATTGGCAAAAAAGATTGTTTATAAACTATGTAAACAGGGCAACCACAGTCAGTATGATTATAAATATTAAATTATATTTGGCATATGCCATCTTAGTTTCAAAGGGATTTCACAAACTTGTAATTGGAAAGACATGAGTCATGCCAACATTCACATGGCCTGCATGTTCAAAATGATTCCAGATCGGTTTCACGTTGAGGCAAGAATGAAGGCGCCCTGAATCTCTGTAATTGTTATTATCACTGATCAATTTGTGAAGGAGGGTAATGAAATAACTCCGAGTTGTTAAAAGGAAGATACATGGGCTATTTCTACAGTTTGTTTCCAGGCTATCTGTTCAAAGGAAATGGACCTCGTTAGTAGAGTTGAGCAGGTGACAGCTTTGGGGAGTTCCCTCCTGCATGAGGACAAGCAAGTCCAGAAGTGACATTTGACTTGAGCCTCTATGTATTTCTTTGTCGTTCTTTGTAACAAAAATCAAAGAATAGACAATTGAATAGGTAAAACAAAGTAATCCATACCTTTGCTTACAGCCTTTAGGACAATAAGCAGAATAAAGAGTCCGAGCTATTTGTGCAATAGAAATCTTGTCTAAAAATGTTTTCACCATCCTATCAGCTCATTTAACAGTGACCTTTGACAGTCTGTGGCAATAGAGCCATGAAAGGTAAATTGGCTGTGCCTTCTGGAAGTGAAGAAAAAATCAAGGGCTGGAGAGATGGCTCACTGGTTCAGGCACTTGCCTCCAGTGCCTAAGGCCCCCGGGTTCAATTCCCCAGTACTCACTTAGGCCAGACCCACGAAGTGGTGGCCCTGGTTCTCCTTCCCTCCCTCTCTCTCTCTTTCTCTCATCTCTCTGCTTGAAAATGAATAAATAAAATGTTTTTTAAAAAGAAAAAAAATCATCAAAACAAATTGTTTTTGAAAATGCCAGAAAGAATAATGCTTAAATCTCTATATAACAATGAGAGAGAGAGAGAGAGAGAGAGAGAGAGAGAGAGAGAGAGAGAGAGAGAGAGAGAGAGAATCAAAGTAGAAGATGGAGTAGTTGGGCAGAGGAAGTTCAATGATGGAAGGACATGTGGGGTGGAGTCAAGAAGTTAAGAGGCAATGAATATGATAAAATATATAACACACACATATGTGTATATGCATAAAATCATTAAGCAAAATATGATTTTGTATTACAAAGAATAAAATACTTCATATATGCATCAAAAATAAAAACTAAAATCTACAAGAGTTGAGGAAAAATAGAAAACATAAATGAGCAAAATGGAGCATAAATGAACAGAAAGTAAAGAGTCATCGTTGCCTTACACCCTAGGTTTTATAATCAATTGGATGAGTCTTCAGTAGTTGGTGGATGATGTTTTATTTTTCCTCGAATGGAGCTGAAATTTGCCCCTGGAGACCTGCTGTCCGCCAATGTGGATGAACCCTCAAGTCTGCTTTGATGGAAGAGCCTGAGTGGAGGGTTGCAGGTGGCCTCCCCCGCTGTTCAGAGTGCAGTGGGGGAGTTCTGTCAGATGTAGCAGCTTCTCTTTATCTGCATGGGATTTGTGTAAATCACAAAAGAGCAGATGGAGAAATAGTTACAGACCCCTTAGGAGCAGCTCATAAACCCCCTCCACAAGCCGTCCTTAGACAAAATCCAAGCCGCAGGAGGAAGTCCCCCGATTGCTACAGCATAATCATCTCGTTTACAAAACTCCCAACACAAATTAGACAGAGAAAGCAAAGAAGCAAATGGTTTCAATGACCAGACTTTCATATATGTGTATCTTACCATTAAATTCCACATTTAGATTAAAGCAACACAATTTACAATGTACAATTTACATCTCTTCTGCCACTTCAAAATACTTGTGTCCCTTTGTTTTATTTTAAGTACAACTATATTATCCATCTGTATTTTTTCCCTGAAAAGTTAAATTTTCTAAGATTTGACCTATGTTGATTTACCTTGGAAACTATCAAAGTACCATTCCCCCCACAAAAATCCTATTTGGAAATCATTGCACTTGGATCCTATGCAATTAAATAAATTATTTCTAATGCATATGAAGATTCTAGTTGTATTTCTGTTGCTCACTTGTGTTACAATGTGTGTGTGTGTGTGTGTGTGTGCACATGTGCATTTGTCCATGAATCTACATTAAACCAAGAGCTCCTCAGACTCAGATATATATATATATATATATATATATATATATATATATATATTTAATATATATGTATATATATACATATATATCTGAGATAGTAGATTTTTGTGAAAAGTTGTTAATTAAATTGAAATAAATTATGTTAATTTATTCTAGCGAATTTCTTCAGAATCTAGCCTGGCATTGAAAGTAGCTAATACATTGATTCCAGAAAGCTGTATGTCGTCAGGAGCAAGGTCTCGAGTGTGACTTACGAGACAACGTGTTGACGGAGATGAATCAGAGGGTCAGGAAGGTCTTGACACTAAGCAACTTAAAGGTCTCATGAAAAACATGGCCATTGACCTGCATGTGATCAAAGTTTCCTACTGAATGTTGACTTTATCTATAACTTTAAAATATGTACACATAATTCTTTAAAAAAATCATACATTTGTCCAAAGGTCTAGAGGGCACACAAATTAGACATTAGAGAGACACTGTTCAAAAATGAAACCATTTATACATTCTTAGGGAAATTTACATTGCATATCAATAAATTCACAAATCAGAGAGAGACAAAGCATGAAAGACAAACAAAATATTGAGTTATGTTTAGTATGAATTGAAGTCACTATATTTACTAAAGTGTTGCTCTGGCTTCCTTTTGTGATCTCAAGAGCGAAGGACACACTTAGGCATGCTTTTCCAAGCTCCATAAATTGTTCTCTATAAATTCATGTCTAGGGAAAACAACTTATTAGAACAGTAGTTTCCAAATGGGAGCAATCTTTCTCTCTAAATGACACGTGGCAAAATCTGATGACATTTTTATGGACAACACTGGTTAGGAAGAGTGGTTGGCACCTGGGGGGGTAGAGGCAAAAGGTGTTGTTAAACAGACTTACCCCCTGCCACACGTGACAATTATTACCCAGGTCTCAATGTCTGTGCTTCTGAACTTGAGATTCAGTGCTTGAGAACACTGTGTGGAACATTTAGTACACTCAATCTTATGTCCATTCTCAAAAGAATGAGACTCCAAACTTTTATCTTGTCTTATGATGGACATATGGGCAACATGAAAGAGATAGGCCTTGAAATTGTTCTTAAAACCTTCAAATATATGTCCTTCTTATTTAATAAATGTTTGTTTCTTGAAAAGCATTGTGCAGTGTTTTTCAGTATTTATTTTCTTTCTTAAGGTCACAAATGAAATTTTAAAAAATCACTTTATTAATGTAAATTGTACTTGAAAGAAAACCATTGTTTTTAGCCTGACTCTAACAAAGAGTTTTCATTTTTCAAGTATTTTAACTTTAAAATGGTCAAATATTTTATTATACCTAGTTTGAATCAAATAAAAATTATTTCCAGATATCTATATTAAAGCTTTTATATCAAAATAGTAATGATTTAAAAAAAATAGGCATGATTTTCTGTTGTATTTAGACCATTGAGAATATTTGCTTTGTTAGTTTTTTATGGTACAAATTTCACAGAAAAATTCATAGTAGAATTTTTCCTGAGCTAGTTATTCACTTTTAATATTTCTGTTTATTATACCTCTCTTTTGTCATAACAAAGATTACAGCAAGGGAACTTAGTCATTTTCTATTAGAAGATTTTACATCAGATTATTTATATTTTGTCTATTATACTATTAAAAATAAGTAAAGATAGGAATCATTATTTTCATCTAGAATAGTGTTAAGTAACTGAAACATTGGGAAGATGCAGCATCAAATATCCAAAATAAATAACAAAGATAACTTGAGCTAAAGTAAGAGAAAAAGTGGCATATGGGAATATTTTCTTTTATATTTGATACATGGGATGCATAAATTCTTAAAACCTATTCTGCACTCCTTAACTTCTGTCAAAAAATGAAATAATCATTTATCTCCAATGTAATCCTGAACTATGATTTTTATAACATGTCTCCTTGAAGCAACTTGTATGTCTTACAAGAGAAAAGTTTTTCTTAGGGCTTTTTTTTAAGAGCATACAAAAAATGATTGTGTTTTATTTATGCAGCTATGTGAAACAGCAGAGTAGACTTGAGGCACTCAAAGCTTGTTATTCTTTTAATCCTTGAATTTCTGTAATCATGTCATGCAATATTCTCTTTGGAAAATGATGCCATGTATGAATTATATTTAGAAAATCATTGAAGTTTGTCATTTTGCAGTAGTGTCAATTCAGATATGTATGGTAGGAAGAGACCGGCAGAAACATGTCTGATTTTGTTAGTTTTACCATGTTTCGTAGCAAATCTGGAATTTTAAGGAACACATTTTAGGAAAATGCACTTTAGACTAACTATTCTAATCTTTTGTATATGATTTCATCTTAAATCTTGTTTCCCAAATATTATCTGATGTTTTTCTTCACAGCATTTTTCCTTAAAGATGAAAACAGAAGGTGTTAAATTTAGACAGTTCTGTACTAATTACTTTTAAAAAATACTTTAGTGAGGATAACTCACGAAGACATATTTTTTTCTTCCTTCCACTGATGCTATTTCTCATAGTGGGCATGTACCAAAATAAGAAAACAAACTAAAACTGTATATTCAACAAAGCAGCTTAGGCTCCGTTGTGTAGGACCAGGTAGGTTTTATTTCATGACATTTCAGAATATATTGTAATGTCTAGGTAGCACCTTTGGGGCATGGAGGTAGTTTATGAAGTGCTCACAGGTTGTCAAATCAGGATTGTCCGAAGAAACAAAGACTGCTTCCTCCTTCGATTGAAATTTGATGGCCAGATTTAATATTCCATTCATAACTTTTTGTCCTCATTCCTCTTAATCACATATTAGAAATGTCAGCTTGTCATAATTTTTTTTTCTGAGACTTCAGTTCTATAGGTCACCTTGTTTTAAATCTTTATCATCCTGTTCCCTGACACCCAGGTTTTATCTTCTGGAAATGGATGAATGTATTCAGAGCTGAGTGTAAATTACATGAACCTTCATCTAAAATGCAATAAAGTTAAAGAAGACTGAATGAGTTTTTAAAATGTAGCATTATTCATATCCAAGGCTTCCTCTGCTCTTCTGTGGACCATCTGGTCCTGATGGTCCAAGTGCCAAAGTACCATAAGGAAAGTTGTTTTTGTGGTATTTCCAGTCCAACCAGAATCAGAAAGTACCAGAAATTTCTTGAGAAAAGCTGTTGTCATAGGACACAAAGCCTAGTTTGTCAATCCAAGGAGTTTAAGAAAAGTAGCTGAAACTAAGCTGCATTCTAAAATTAAAACCTGAACAAAAAGAGGATATTCTGAGTTTTGAATTTACCAGATGTTGTGCAAAAACATTTCCTAGGAGATATGATGGGAAAAAAGTGAATTATGCAAAATGATTGAGTAGATAGCATGAAATTTAAGTCTTCAGAGAGCACATGTAATATATCCCAAAATACCTGACTTTTCTTTTATCTATTTATGTGCCTTCTGCTATCCACAGAATTGTTTTATGTACCTTCTTACTGTTGTACAGGACACCATAGCTTGTCAAAAATGAAGAATCTGGAATCTTCCAAGACTCAATCTGTACAGCAAACCAAAGTGGGCTGTTCAACTTGGCAAGTTTCATTCAATCCCTAAGCAATCTCAGATCTATTATAGAC
Organism: Zapus hudsonius; assembly: GCA_004024765.1. NCBI lineage: Eukaryota > Metazoa > Chordata > Mammalia > Rodentia > Dipodidae > Zapus > Zapus hudsonius. The sequence continues at coordinate 16,582 of PVHP010026063.1, forward strand.
TGAGTTTTATTCAGCTTGAATTAGTACACTTAAAAATTATCTCAGCATAGAGAAGGAGCTTAATTGATGAGTACAATTGTATGACATTTAGTATATTAAGGAAGGAAATACTCCATGAAGGAATCCAAGATTTTGGGTATGACAGATAATCTATTCATATCCTGATATGCCTGCCACTTTTTTTTTGACCTGTAACTCTTTACTAACTGCTCTGATCATAACTTTTTTAAAATTTAAAATGCAAAACCAATTATTTTAATGAGCTGTAAGGATCAATGCTCAGGCCCCTCATTGACACTGTGTATCTGAGAAATACACAGCTGCTGGGAAGATGCTTTAAGAGCCTTGGTATTACAAAAATGTATCACAATTTTTGCTTAAATTCTTTTTTCATCCATAGGAAGAAATAAAGAATAATTATGGAGATGTAATTTATATACGTAAGTGAGGTAAGGCCTATATCCTGCATTAGAAATACTAAGTTCCTACAGGCAATGATTTAGAAACATTTTTGTTGTATGTGAGTTTCATCCCTTTAAAGGGCCATGATCAGACCTGACATGTGTTTGAATCTATGTAAAACACTTGGCTCATTCAGGTATTGTTGGGTTATTTGCTACACCCATGGCTCAAACCCAGAGAGGGCCTTCATCCAAATATATCTATGAAGTCAAAACAATCCAAGTCAATATTTTAATTGAACTTACAGTTCCTGTCTTTGAGCTTCAGGACTTGTTCAGTGTCTGGTAGAGGCATTATGATATCGTTTGTGAGAAAATGAAATCCATTTCTAAGACAAATTGTCCAACTGATTGTTTTTCTTTGGAATGGTCAGCTTCCTCTGCAAATCAAAGTCTGACAGACAGGAACATCACAAAGACACACACTTTATAGTTTCTCAGGGAAGCACGACATGGATAGACCCGAGGGCTAGTCCTTAAATCCAAGTCGCAGATCTCATAGTGATGGTACATAGCTGAGCGCTTGCCTTCCCATCTCTCTCTCTCCTAGTTTACAACATCTCACTATTCTTGCTCTTAACTTCTCTTCAGTCACTGAAATTGAACTCTAATCTCTCACAGTACCTTGAAACTGTTTTCTCTTTACAAACTTCCCACATATCCCATTAGAAAAGCAATTAAGGTGTCATTCTATGAAGTGGCAAAGGAACACAAAATCCTGCCCTTGGGAGGACTCTGCCTGAACCTTCTTCCTTCTCCATGTGAAGACAGAAGGAAGATGTGCGGCTTCTGGCCATTTTTCTCTCTTTCCTCCTGTCACCAGACACATGAGTTCATTACCCAAGCCAAGCTAACATGAGCACTAGTATTTCTTTGAATGATAAAACATATATACTATTGCTTGAGCTTTGAGACACCATCTCATTAGGAATGCCCTCTGTCAAGACAAGGAAACAATATCCAACGGGCACTCCATTGTTGCTGGGTTATGTTACAATCCATTTATTAGAGGGTGACGTTCCTGAGACAGCAGCTGCCCTGGGTGCTGGCCAGAAATAAAAGAGAAAAGCAATGCAGGCCTGTAATGAAAATCAGGGGCCGAGCAGTTGGTTGGGTTGAGGCAACCTCAGTGGAGTGTGTGTGTGTGTGTGTGTGTGTGTGTGTGTGTGTGTGTGTGTGTGTATTTCCAGACAGTATCAGAAATGGATGTCAGATAATAAAATGCTTGGCTTTGCCTACTTACATATACTTCATCTAATTGATGGCTTGCTTTGTCTGCCCCATTCTTCTAACCAATTAGAAATGTGAGAGAGAAAGAGAGCACTTGACGTGAGTAATGTAAAATACAGCTGTTAGTAGAAAATGAAGACTCAGTAGCAGATGCTACAATTACTAAGTCTCCACCTTCAGGAAAAATACTTCAAAGATGAAAAATGGGTATGTACTCTATATATATGTGTGTGTATACATATATATACATATATGTATACACACACACATATATATATATATATATATATATATATATATATATATATATATATGTTTTTTTTTGCTAGTGCAAATTTGTATAGTAAAGAAATGGAAGGTGATTGAGGTAAAAATGAATTACATACATGTATATAATTATAGATAAAAAAGAAATTGTTTTTCTAATTATCCCCTGTAGTTTTTGTTCTAAATACTGCAGAATGTACAGAAACTACTCAATGACTTTATATTTGTCCTGAAGATAATCAGATCGCTGACCTCCTAAGTTTAATTTGCTCTTCCTTTGCTCCTGAGTAGGCACAAGGCTGAAGGCTATGAGAGGGAGATGAGCTAGAAATCTCATCTAAAAACGATGACAGTGCTTTAAAAATGGGGTTGTTATTTCTGGATAATTAATTAAACCAGAGAAAGAGTACCTATTTGGGAAAATCAATTCTATCTATTAAAATAAGAAAGTATAATTCAAATTAGGCAGTGCTCCTCTTATCAATTAAAGTGGAACTTAACTCAGAGGAAAGCTTTATTGAGAAGTGGCCTATTAAGTCACTCTTTCTAAGTAAATTGATGTCGAGTTGCTATTGACTTTCTGGTTAAAGGCTTTGTTAAGAAGGCTCCTTGGCCTTTGCTCCATATATCTGTTGACCTTGGAAAGTGATGACTTTATAGCATATGACCACATGGCTCCTACCACTGTGAGGTAAGTACATAGATCCCAGAAGTCTCAGTGGGGGCTCAGAAAGAGCCATTATTCAGAAAGAATTGTTGGGTACTATTGAACATGATTCAATAGTTCTCTTCAGACTCAAAAAAATTCAACTTGGCTTATGCAAGTTATTGAATATGTTCTAGTACATATGTGATTTTTCCTGTGTGGAGTTTTATGGAAGAGTAGAGACTTTATGTAATTTGTACATGGGAAACTCTTTATAGTCTATTTTGTATACCTTACTTCTTTCCTTAATAAGACAGAAATAAGGTTCAGAAAAAAGCAGGATTCCAGACAGGGCATTCAGAATTCTCAGCTTGGTAAATTCTTTCTTTGCATTTCTTCTGGGAATTCTTATCAAACCTATGGGCTTGTTTACAAAGATGCAATATCAGCATTTTAAAGCCTCTAGATGCTGTATGGAAAAGTAAAGTGCCTCTGAACTTTAAAGTCAATTACATTAATTCAATTATACGACTTAAGTGAAGACTAATGGTTTTTATGTTCATTAACTTCTAATTTACATAAGATAGAAGATGTTAATATGATCCCGAATCTTTGTGGGAAATCACTTTAGTTAAGTTATAGAAAATGTGACTTCTGTTTCCATTTGTAATGGGTTGAAATTCTAAAAATTAAAATATCCAGGCTTCTACTTAAACCCCACAATTCCTCCATCTTCTCTGTTATTTAAGAATACTTATGAACTCTGTGTAGAACCCCTATGACCTCTTTATCAGCTACACATAGAAGCAACATAGGGTTTCTTCAAAATTTTACAAGAATATATATATGGAAGTGTTTAAAGTGAAGGAATGATAAATATTAATATTGAGTTAAGATTTTAAAAAGAGGGAAAAATCTTCATTTTAAGTTGTATTTCAATAATTTCTGAATATTTTATGGTCCCCTTCATGCTGTGAATTTACAGTTGTTTAGTTTTTGATTTTTTTTTTTTTTGCTGTTGTTGTTATTGCTGTTCTCTGTTGAATCCCTATGATGATATCAGGCCAGGTCAATGTGAATTTATAAATAACAGAGGAGGTAAACACCTGGTCTCCTGTGAATCACAGAAATGTTTTTGTTTCTGGAGGAGTTTCAGTCATGTGTTAGAATAGTTCCTTGCCAAATTGATCTAAAGTCAAATTCTCTCTTAGTTTCAGTGACATTTTGCTGTTTACTGATTCAGAGACTTAATATTCACACATATAAAATGGGAATAAAATTTATATACCTGATATGGGGAGGAATGACACGATTTATAAGTCAGCCAGCTCTGTGACCAGTACACAGATGATGCTTAATAAATGTGACTTTCTTTCTTGGTTTGCTTGTCTCTACTTTTGCCCTCAACTCTATCACCCCTGGCATTTTCCTGCACCTCGTAAGGCAGGTGCATCCTCTTAAATCCCACACTGTTTCATCTCTGCCCACCATTTGTAATTGCTTTGGTTTACCTGAAGAAACCTATGGACTGAAGTGAAACTCAGGGAGCACAAACGAGCAGATCCATAAAATGGACTCTGGGAGTGAAGGAAGCATTCTGTGGAAAACTTTAGTTAATAAAAAACACACGGGCTGAGGAGATGGCTTAGGGGTTAAGGCATCTGCCTGCAATGCAGAAGGACCAGAGTTTGATTCCCCAGTGCCTATATGAGGCCAGATGCACAAGAGGGCACATGTGTCTGGAGTTCATTTGCAGAGGCTTGAGGCCCTGGTGCACCCATTCTCTCTCTCTCTCTCTCTCTCTCTCTCTCTCTCTCTCTCTCTCTCTCTCTCTCTCGTAAATAAAATATATTTTTTAAAAATCAACACATAACAAACCCTCTATTCCCCTAAGTCTCATGCATCATATGTGACTGTATTATGGACTCATAATTGAAATAAATATCTTTTAAAAAAATAAAGTAACACCATTATTCGGATGTCCATAACCATGCCATGAATTACTGCATTGACCTACAGGACATTGTATAATTTCATACATTGGAACTCTTATTGTATTCTTTGTCAATTCTCACACAGTTGCTTTGATATCTTAAAATCAGACTATTTAAATACATTTGAACAAATTAGTTCCGCTATTAATAGTGCTTTCTGAAAATAAACAACATCAAATAAAAGAAAGAAAATCACTTCTCTTCACTCTGTTTCTGCTAAGCATGATTGAAATTAAGCTGGAAAGGTAAGATTTTTCAGTCTCTGATGCAGTTTGCATATAAGAATGCCCTGAGTTGTGGGAACAGGGAGGAAGGAAATGGGGATACCACCATAAGATTTGCTCATTTAATGTATCTAAGTATTTGTAATAAATATGAAAATAAAAGAATGCCCTGAAAATAGGTCTGGGAAGATGTCTCAGTGCTCAAAAGCGCTTGCTTCACAAGCTTGCTCATCAGAGTTCAGATCCCAAGCACACTTGTAAAGCTCAAATCCAAGTCGTCAGGCTTTGCAGGCAAGCACCTTAGCCGCTGAGCCATCTCTCCAGCCCTATAAAGTCATTTTATTAATGACTGGGTTTAATGACTGGCTGCTAACATTTCTGAAAGGGCAAGAGTCATTTCTCATGACCTCACGAGACCCGTTGTTGTACAGCACTGTCAGTCACACTTCCTGGAGAAGATGAAGTTGTAACAGGGAATTTACAGCAAGTAGGAGTCAGCTGTCAGATGGACCTGGAAGATGGAAATAACAGTAATCACAAGGAGCCAACTTGGCCAGACAATGAAGAGAAAGACATGCTTGGGAAGGAAAATATCTGTGTTTCTGGGTTTGAATTTGAGATGAAAATCTCAGACTAAAAGACAATGATAGCAGAGGACCTGGAGATTCTATCACCAAGCTTAGAATTTATCCTCTAAGGCATGGGAGATGGGGAATGATGTCAGGCAAGGGAGTGAATTATTCAGAGTTACATTGGAGGCATGGTTTCCTGGCAAATCATTGTAGTGAGAATTTCAGCAGGAGGAAGGCTGGGGATATGAAAACCACAGGGAGCTGAGGCTCTGCAACATCTCTGGGAAGTGATGATATGAATGTATGCAGGGCCTTTGTGTTTAAGAAGAAAAGGGGAGATGAAAGATTCCACACGTACTTAAGAGGTGAAATCATTGCAACCATTGGTGGACTAGAATCTGGCTGTGTCAGGGAAGCAGAACAAGATAGCTAAGGGAAGATAATGTAGATTCCAAGCGCCCTGCTCAGTTTTGGATTTTGAGTCAGGGCCTGAAATGGAGCTAGAGAAGATTAGATTTCTGGGTTATGCTGATCAGCTTGGAGGTCATAAGCAGATTTCAGTCAGTGGAAGACATTCCTGTAGAGATGTCTTGCAGATCTGGCTAGAGATGAGGTCGCATGAGGAGGACTTGGGACAGTGGGGTGAACTTCCCCCAGAGGTCTTATCTGGGTAAAGAATTGAACGAACTTAGATCAAGAGCATTTTCTTCATCACACATGTTGATTTCAGACTGGAGTAAACTCAGAGGGCTTGGGAGTGGGAGAGAGAAGGTAGCCCACCACCACATGGTCTGTGAGGTTCACAAAAAAAAAATCATCAAATGTGCACAGCAGCACAACATGAAGAAATCACACATATATTAAAGAAACTCCCTCCTCCCTCTCCCCAATCTTGCCAGGAACAAGTGATATGGGTTGCTGATAATTAATATTTGTAAGCAACGTGGGGAGAGAGAGAGAGAGAGTTTTGGAATCCTTCCTTCCCCCTCCTCCTACTCCGAGTTCTTGTCCTCTAATGCCAAAGAATTGTACACAGGGACATAATTAAAATTTAATTACACATTTATTCGAATTTAGTAGATTAGGAAAAGGGGAGTTGGATGGGGAAATTGAATGTGGGAAGTCATAGAGTTTTCCTGCCACCAGTGTGGGGAAAACACGTGTCAGAGAGTTCACAGAGTTTATAGTATTTAGTTAGATAAACAGCCCAAGAAAAGATAACAGAAAGCTCCCTTTATGAGAAAGAGAGGTTCATGAGAGAAAAGGTCTGGAGCCTGGCCCCCTACCCTACATTAGCTGGGGTAGGGGTACAATCCTTACCTCACTGAGGCCTGGGTCAGCAGTCATCCTACTCCATTGCCATGTGGGGAAAGAGGGACCTACTTCCTCTAGGGAAGCTAGTTTTAAGTCCTCCCCAGGTGAGTCAGAGAGACAGCTGATTGGTTTATATTTGACCAATCAGTTTTAGCACCTAGGTTGTAGCTCTAACTAAACACCTCCCATTCAAGGGGAGAGGCTAGAGGGGAGGGGTGGTCCCTACAGACATCTCACCATCACACAAGGTTATGGGGGGAGGGGGGTGCACTCACCACCTGGTCCTCCAGCCCCAGACGTCAGGAACAAAAGCAGGTGTCCTGAACTTGAGCTTGGGTTTTAAAGTTTTTGTTTGTTTGTTTGTTTTTTGTTTTTTCTGTTTTGTTTTGTTTTGTTTTGTTGTTGTTGTTGTTTTTCCCTGGAGGAGGGCAAAGCCCCAACCAGGGAGAAGGTTTGGCCATGTGACATGAGGTCACTGTCAGTGGGACACCCTGCCTACCTGGGAGAGGGTCTTCCTCCTAACCTCTTCTATTCGCAGGCACCATTAATATATCGTATTAGAAGAGCTCCAAAGAGAAGCATGCGGAGCTGTAAGCAGTGTGGGTCAGTGTAGATGGAAGGATAAAGAATCTGCCAGAGAACAAGGCTTATTCAGCAATAGAAGACCTGAGCAGAGAATTGAACAGGTGAACACAGAACACAAGGCATGAAGTCCAAGAAGAAAACCTACAGAAAAATACAAAGATTGAGAATGATGTCTAACTCAACAAATGAGCATATGATGTTTTATATTTTTATCCACCCATACTTAATATATAATATTTCCTAATGTGGAAAAGTGGTGTGAATGTATTGGTTTATATATTCTCACTTTTAGAGAGCTTTACTGCCTAGATTGTAAGAGATTAGGCAATGATAAACTTATGTGTGCAAAGAATAGCAGCTCAGTACTTTAATGCTAACACCGGGAGGCTGAGGCAGAAGGATCGCCATGCGTTTCTGTCCAGTCTGGGCCACAGAGTGAGGTTTAGGTCAGCCTGGGCTATAGTGAAATTGTCAACTCAAAAAATATGCATATAAATAGAAAAAAAAAACTTCTCACTTTTTCTAGAGTTAATGACTATTAATATTAAAATTTTTATGACTAGTCCTTTTCTTGTGAGTACATGAATAAAAACATGCTACATTTCTTTCCTAAAAATCATACAGTACTACTTATGAAACAATTTAATGACAACATTTATTATTCAGTAAGTGGCTGTTTTAGACTTTGCATAATTGAAACCCATCGTCAATTTAATTATTATTAGAAACATTGTGGTTTTTGCATATAAACAGAGACTTTTTCATTTTCAAATAAACTCAAACATGGAATTATAGAGTGAAAACTTAATGATTTGAAAGCTCTTGTAGCATGTTCTAGAAACATATATTTTACTATAATTTCTTTCACCAACACTATAAACTTCTCATTTCCCCAGGCATTTAT
>PVHP010026064.1:0-24982 GCA_004024765.1 Zapus hudsonius
AAAAAAAAAGTTGCTACTCCTGGCAGCCCTGTTTGTCAAAAGGGAATGTCAAGCGCTTTACAATACCTGGGATTGATGAGGCGGGCGGGCCAATGAGCTGCGCGCGGCACCTCGGCGCGTCCTCCGTTGGCGCTGCGGCCGCGGGCGGGGGAACGCGGGCTCACCAATCCGCGCCCTCGTAGGCGGCACGTGACAGCTCCCCCTGCTCCCATTCATCAAGGGGGGGGGACGGTGTCGTCCTTTCAATTCATTTATCTGCAGGAATGATTGCTGCTATCAGTCTCGCGCTCACCGCCCGGCTGAGGAGGTGAAAGTTTCTCCCCAGGAAGATAAACCGCAAAAGACAATATTGTGCATGATTTGCGCCTTTTCTTTCGCTTTTTCTCCCCCCACTTTTATTTTATTTATTATTATTTTTTTTGCAAAAAGCAGAGAGGGGGGAAGGAGAGTGAAGGAGCGAGGAGGCTAGCCAGAGAGAAAGGAGAGAGAGAGAGAGAGAGAGAGAGAGAGAGAGAGAGAGAGAGAGAGAGAGAGAGAGAGAGGAGAGAGGAGACTGGCTGGGAAGTGAGGAGGGGCGCGCGGGGCAGGGAGAAGGCGTGCAGACGCGGCTCTGGCGCTCACATTCCTCTATGCCACAAATCCTGGAGGAAGTTTTTTGGGGGACTGAGATGTTTCCAGCCATTCCCGGGGCAGCCTTGACGCCCGGCCCTCTCGGCAGACACTGAGACCGCGGCCGGCCCGCGCGCTCCGGGCTGCAGGCGCTGGAGCCCTCCTTCCTCCGGCTCGCAGTCGTCCCGGGTCCGCGCGCCGGCCGGGCCAGGAGGGCGCCGGCTCGCGCCTCGCAGCCGCCGCGGGCTCAGACTTCGCTAGGTGGGTGGACTCCCCCTCCCTCCTCCCTCTTCTTCCTCCTCTTCCTCCGCCTCCCCTTCCTCCTCCTCCTCCTCCTCCTGCTTTTCCCTCCTCGGCGGGCGAGGGTGGGGGGGTCGGGGGAGGCCGGGGCTCGCCCCGAGCAGCCACGATGCTCCTGGACGCGGGCCCTCAGTATCCCGCGATCGGTGTGACCACCTTTGGCGCATCCCGCCATCACTCGGCGGGCGACGTGGCCGACAGAGACGTGGGCCTGGGCATCAACCCGTTCGCCGACGGCATGGGTGCCTTCAAGCTCAACCCCAGTTCGCACGAGCTGGCCTCGGCCGGCCAGACGGCCTTCACGTCGCAGGCTCCGGGCTACGCGGCGGCTGCGGCCCTGGGCCACCACCATCACCCGGGCCACGTAGGCTCCTATTCCAGCGCGGCTTTCAATTCCACGCGGGACTTTCTGTTCCGCAACCGGGGCTTCAGCGACGCGGCGGCGGCGGCCAGCGCGCAGCACAGCCTCTTCGCTGCGTCGGCGGGCGGCTTCGGGGGCCCGCACGGCCACACGGACGCCGCGGGTCACCTCCTCTTCCCTGGGCTTCACGAGCAAGCGGCGGGCCACGCTTCGCCCAACGTGGTCAATGGGCAGATGAGGCTCGGCTTCTCGGGGGACATGTACCCACGGCCCGAGCAGTACGGCCAAGTGACCAGCCCACGGTCTGAGCACTACGCCGCGCCCCAGCTGCACGGCTACGGGCCCATGAACGTGAACATGGCAGCGCATCACGGCGCGGGCGCCTTCTTCCGCTACATGCGCCAACCCATCAAGCAAGAGCTCATCTGTAAGTGGATCGAGCCGGAGCAGCTGGCCAACCCTAAAAAGTCGTGCAACAAAACTTTCAGCACCATGCACGAGCTGGTCACGCACGTCACGGTGGAGCATGTCGGCGGCCCTGAGCAGAGTAACCACATCTGCTTTTGGGAGGAGTGTCCACGCGAGGGCAAGCCCTTCAAAGCCAAATACAAACTGGTCAACCACATCCGCGTACACACGGGCGAGAAGCCTTTTCCCTGTCCCTTTCCGGGCTGCGGCAAGGTCTTCGCGCGTTCAGAGAACCTAAAGATCCACAAAAGGACGCACACAGGTATGGACACACTACAGACACCCTGCCCCAACACTCTGGGCCTGGGATTCCCTGTCCGAAAGTTAGGGCCAGGAGGCACAAACCCAGCCTCCGTGGGTCCCCTATCTCAGGTTCCTCGAGCCAGGCAGGGAAAATGTGCGTTTATTTTCAATTCGAGGCTTAAAAGTATGGGAAAACTGCCCACGAGAGCGATCTGAGGATTAGACTTTTAAAACCAGGGGAAGGGCCTGGTTTTAAAGAGACTGGATAATGTGAAGCCCAGTCAAGCTTGACCGGGCCCTTGGCGCGCTGGAGTCCCGGCTGGCCCCTCGCAGCTGGTCGCTGCCAGTTGCTTTAGCAGTAAACAAGTCCAAACTCTTGCTTCTGACCCACACCTCATCTCCACCACTTTGTTGAGTACTTTGCTACAAGAAAGGGATAAACAATGTAGAAAGAAACAAAACAGAAAGTAAAAGGCAGGGGTGAGGGCTAGAAAGAAGTAATAATATATATATATATATATATATATATATATATGTATATATATATACCATATATATATGTGTATATATATATATATATATTTGAAAAACCGAATTTTAGAACTCAGGGGTGTGAGATTATAAATGAGATTTGAGGGTAATCAGTGGGAGGGAATGAAGAAGTCCTTATTGTCAATAAGATTGCATGGGACTCTTTTTGAAAACATAGTGTCCCTAAATTCACTTAAAAAAAAAAAAGGACCGGTTAAGACTATTTAAAAGGGAGAGAAATGAGGGGAAAGGTTGGGGGTGGGAGCAGGAATTGAAATGTTGCGGGCAACTCAGAGCTGCTGGCTGGAGCAAGCTGGGAATTCTGGGCTCCTAGGGCCCACCAGGCCGGGAATCCTGCAGCCTGCCCCGTTTTGGTGTGCTAGGTTTAGAATGGTGGGTTTAACGCCAGCTTGGAAAGCACTTGCAGGGCGGAGCTCCCCTTTTTAGACTAGCCCTAATCTGTCAGCAAACGTGGGGCGGGGGCGAGGAGGGGGTGCAGAGAGGCTGCGAGGGGGAGGGAGAGGGGAGAAGAGCAAAGTAGCCGGGGAATCAGCCTTGAAGTGAATACAAGCCACAGAAGCCACCCGCCCTCCTGTGTATAGCCTTGGGCTGAAAAGCAGGCATCCAGAACTGCTACTCTGGGATCTAAAATGCGCCACTGTTGATACTAGTCTTACTTGTAATGCAGCCCCCAAATAAAAAAAAATGTCATTTAATTGTTTTCGGAATTAATATATCATTATCAATCCACAGCAACACACATATATCAAGATTCCAGAGTTTAAGTTCACAAAGTTATATTCCTGTGCGGTTGGCTTTTAAGGCTTTCTTTTTATTTAATTTTTGAAAACATTTATTTTAAATAAGCTCCCCCCCCCTCTCTCTTGCCTTTCGCTCCAGGGGAGAAGCCGTTCAAGTGCGAGTTCGAGGGCTGCGATCGGCGTTTTGCTAACAGCAGCGATCGCAAAAAGCACATGCACGTGCACACGAGCGACAAGCCCTACCTGTGCAAGATGTGCGACAAGTCCTACACGCACCCCAGCTCTCTGCGCAAACACATGAAGGTAAGCCGGGGCCGGGCGGCTCTCCCGGGTGCAAGGAGCCCTCTCTGCGCCCTGGCTGGAGTCGGCGGGAGGCGATGAGCCTCCGGAGCAAGAGCTTAGAAGGGTCTAGGAGCACCCCAAGCCTTCTTAAGCCCATTAATTCACAATGAAAGTAAAAAGCCGTGAGCTGGTGCAGAGGCTGCGAATGAGTTTGGCAAAGCTAGCCTTCAGAGCTGTGCTGCGGGGACGGCGCCTTCGCACCACGCAGCGCCCAGGAGCAGGCAACCTGGGACTTGGCTCAGGACTCAACATCTGCGGGACCTGGGCCAGCAGAGTTTAGAGAGGGAGCCATCCAGGACTTTGGCTCCGAATGTAACCTCCTTCCCCGGCCTTTTTGTCTTTTGTGAGGACCCCGGGAATTGTCCCTGCCTGAGCCTGGCCTGTGCAGGACAGTGGAGGGAGGAGAGCCAAGCCCAAGTGTCCACTAGTCTGCTGTTCCCAGAGTCCAGGGAAACGTAGGGCCTTGAAAGAAGAACCTGGGGATGGCGGGAGGACTGCCCCGGGTGGCCGGCCAGCTTCCAGTTTCTCTCCATGAAAACCTGACTTTATTCCCGCAGGTCCACGAATCCTCCTCGCAGGGCTCGCAGCCTTCGCCCGCAGCCAGCTCGGGCTATGAGTCATCCACGCCGCCCACCATCGTGTCTCCCTCCACAGACAACCCGACCACCAGCTCCATGTCGCCCTCCTCCTCTGCGGTTCATCACACAGCCGGCCACAGCGCGCTCTCTTCCAATTTTAACGAATGGTACGTTTAAAATCAGAAACAAAACAAACCGAACAAAACCCTATTTAAGAGACTGAACACACATACATCCAGTATTACTGAAGGAACCTTTTGGATCAAAACAACCCCACACACGGAACCCACAATTTTTTTTAATATGTCAGTAGACCCAGGACCGAGTAAGAGAGAGTAAGCAGCCACTTTTGATTTTTTTCCTTTTCATTTTCTGTTTTTTGGAAAAGGTTTAGTAGCTGAGGAGCCTGTGGGGATCCCGGAGGGGCGGCTGCCTGACCAAATGCACCAACCCCAGGGGCCAATTTCTTGTTGGATCAGAACAGGCACTCTGGGGCTCCTTCCCCCTCCTTACTTTGCTTTTATTTTTATTTTTTTGTAAATAACAGAATTATTAGCTTAAAACTGTTCTGTTGGATTCTGTAAATAGTTACATCTCGGTTGGAGCGGGTGGGTGGGATCGTGGAGTGGTGGTCTTTGCATTGGGAAGGGGGAGGGGCTGGGAGGGTAAGGGAGGGGGAGGGGTGGGCGGCCTAAAGCCAACTGTTTGTACTGAATGGCGAGAATGTTCTAGTAAATGTGTACCAAAATGTGAATTACTTTGTACGATTTCAGTCTCCACGTCGACCTAACAGAATATTATTGGTATTAATGTGCTTTTTTTGTATAAAGTGCAAACATTTTGTCCCAAAGTCTGAGTAACTTTAGTGCAGTAAAATGTTTCATGTCCTGTCAATAATTCGTATAGTACGAGCCTGGATCTGCGTGTCAAATTGTTCCATTTGTTTATGTAAAGTGATATTAAAAAGATATAAACTATGTCCGTTGCTTTTGGCAAAAGATACAACCACATAATGTATATAATTCCTAGTTTCCATATTTATCCGCATGTAAAGGGCCGGTTTATCCATGTTACAGCTATTCAATATTTATGGCTAGAAAAATTCGTATGTACACTTTAGTTTCCAGAACTGTTTGGTAACCTTTCATACCTTATTAAAGATTCTGAAATCTCAGTGATCGTAGTAGGAATTTCTTCATCACACTCCATCCCCTCCCAGCAACCTGCACCAGGATTAGTGGGTCTCCCGAAAAGCTCTCCAGCCTCTCTGGCCTTCCCTTTCTGTCATTGCAGGTCGTATAAACGTGATAAATGAACGCTACCCTGCTGGCTCTCCGAGAGGGTGTAATTAGTATTTATATCAAAATTTATGAAACAAATTTTCGGCTGCAGTATAATTTAAATGACCTTTGCAGACATAGAATAACAGCCATAAAATAACAGAAATAGATTGCACAGGCTGCATCAATATTAATGTGAGCGAACTGTGAGAAGCTCAGGGGCTCGCTCAGTAGCCTTGCAAATGAACTTGCAGTCAGTGGAGGGTTCAGCTGCAGTCCCTCAAATTAAATTTTGTGGTTGGAAACTGGGTTGCAGATTTACAATATTATATTTTAAATTGCTGTCTTCATTTAAACCATTATGGCCATAACTAATTTTCAGAATGTTGATGCTTTTCCAGACCTTCCATCTTTGTACAAAAGTAAATGTCCATAAAGCGTTTCACTTATATCATTTCAAATGTGATGCTAATTTAAATTAATTACTTCCTATGATATGTTATTCCTATAATTTTGCTACTGTTATTAGTTCTCTCAAAAATATATCTAGAGAATTATTTCATGTAATGTGATTATCTCTCATCTCTTTTATTTATTTCTAATTTACTTAAGAAATTCGTTCCATTGGCTGGTGTTGATACAGTAAATTTGTAAATGAGGAGACAATATAAAAAATCTAAATTACTTGTGCTTAATGACTGTAGCAGAACGTCTTTTCTCTAAATCAGATTGTCCTTCTTGCAGTTTAGTTTGATAGATTTGCAAGCTATGCTGCTTCCATGAAGTTGGGTTTGTGGGTAGGAACGCAGGCTTCTTTGTCTCTGGTTGTCGCTTGCATGATCGCCCCATTAGGCAGACAACGTAGCCAGAGATCACAAATCAGGCCCTTGGCTATGGTCGCCAGGGTGTGGATGTGTTAGAACCAGAGCAGAGGGAGTGTGGTTCTGCTTCTTCACCAGGCTCCCTGCATGTTGAGGAAGTCACAGGTCACACTTTAAGAACCTCTGAAGAATCTTACATCTATTCCAGAAACAGTGTCAATATTCCCAATTACACCATTGACCAGTCACTGAATTAAAACATTATGTTCTCTTTAAAAATACTTTATTGACTGTTCCTTTCATCTCCTACTATTTGTATTCCTTATTTTTTTTTCACCTACAGAGTACTGTTTACTGAGGAAAGGTTGTCTTGGGCTTCCAGGAGCACATCAGAAACTGGGGATATATATGGGTGTTTAACTTAAAAAAAAATGTGGTTGTAATTATCACAGCAAAATTGGCCTGTCCTGAAAAGAGCGCCACCTTGCAAAGTTTGTTGAGATATAACAAATTAAATATTCAGGCAGCAATTGTTGTTACCTCACAAAATTTGTGGGAGTAAAACTTTGCTCCATGAATACTGTTATTCAAAATTGATTAACAGTATATTTGACTGAAGTGACTGTATACAATGAGCTCAGTAGTCACAAATAGAAGAATAAAAATAGCTCATTTCTCTAGGAACAATAGCAGATCAAGTAATAATCATTTCTCCCTCTTAATATAGAGATAAGGTTTTCTGTGAATCTGATTTGAATATGATAGAGACAACAGTATTTATGTAATTTTCTCAGAGCATATGATGAGTTTTCTTTGCTTGATCATTCCTAATACAGTTTACTTCAAAGTTAAAATGGTGTCCGAGTATTTCAAAATTTTAATGATGATTTTTAGAGGTAAATGTTTATTTCAAACCTACTTCATATATTAAATATATATGTAGATTTTGAAGGTCAAATAATCTAATATCTGTTTGGTTAGTCTTCTGTGTGTTTATGTATACTCTCAAAGGAACTTTTATAATAGACGAGAACATTTATGTCAATCCCCATCCAACATTCTCTCCTACACCCACCACAAAGAAAAGGTCATTAATGATGTAAGTCACCAAAATAACACTTCAAACTTAAATGTAGTCTATTATTTTTCACTGGTACCTTTAATGTCTGCTTCTTGAGATGTATTCTTCATACTTTTCTTCATGGGCTATTAGGTTTTGAAATACATGAATGTGAACAGCGAAATATAGTGTTAGACTCTATTTAGCAGGGACTGAGGATGCTGCAAATGGCTGGTTTCTGTGTGTTGCTGTGGATTTTGATTTAGACAGAAGGCCATAGTGATTCATATCATGACTGCATTATGTTTTGGATTCTATCAAATGATTAGGACAGCTAACAAGTTATTAAAATGTTATTTTGTGTCAACAGAAAATGCCTGAGTACAAGCAATCATATTTACAAAATGAAGAGAGATGAGTTTGATATGTGTGTATGCATTCCCAGAGCAAGTATATAAATACACAAGCACCATTTATACAAAGCTAAGTAATTCTCAGACATTTCAGATCCTTTGTTTTGTTTTTCAAAAGCTACCCCCAACTGCTTTAAGCATTTGCAGCTGATGATTTTGATTTTTTAAAGTCAAGCATTCAAGTTAACCTTTACGAAGCAAACTACCTCCAAAAGAAAGATGTAACCTTTCAATTGCCCCATCTGCTTATTTATTTATTTATTTATTTATTTATTTATTTATTTATTTATTTATTTATTTAGGCTTTAGCTGACAGTGAAAATAGCACTAACCTTCTTTCCTGATGGACTTGGCATTTAGGCATCTTTATTTGTTGGTTGTGAATGTTTAAAGTGTTGGCAACGGAAGTATATACCTAAATGTCTCACCTGGCCCACAAACCTTCTGAAGTTTGAGACCAAGTTGTGAGTCAGTGCTGGTGGAGATGGAAACTGGCCATAATATTTTGCAGGAAATGAGTTGGGGAAAGACACTCGGTATGAGAGAGTGTATTTAGTGTTCTGAATTGCAAGTGGTCTGGCATACACAAAAGTAAGGCACTAAGCTTATGTTCTTAATCATTTGTGGACTAGAGAGGAAGGCATCAGACTTCATACATCCCTAATGTGTACTTCTTTCCATTTGCTAAGTTAAAAACGCCGATTTCTCCCTTTTTAGGTACAGAGTTTTGGATTCCCTGTAGCATCAATTGTAGTTCTCAGAACCATGTGTTAACATTAGGAAACAAAAAGTTGTTTTCATAAAAATGGCCACAGTTGATATAACTATCCTTGGTTTTTGAATTCTTGAAAATATAGTAACAGTGGGGAAGATTGATTCCCTCATGCCAGCCCAGTTAGAAGAGACCTGCTTAACCCAATATGCTTTTTAGCACCCCTGGTGAACACCCTCTATGATATATTAAACAGGTTAGATATGGAGCATAAGCCTATTTGTTTATGGTAACTACTAGTTTGGGAAAAGGAATAAACAATGTGAACATAAAATGCCACAAAGTCCACTGGATATATAATGGCTATATATACAAACTACGAGGGGTGTTTTCTTCAATTTATGCAAGGTTGGTTAGTTCAGAGTTCTCCCTCCACATGAAGAAACACACCATGCTAAGTAGGTGCTCCCCCCTCCACACGCAGAGTCAGAATCACCAGCTCCTGCAGCTGACATCTCCTTTTAGAATATGTTTCCAAACGGTATCTTGGAAGTGAGTTTTCAAGACTACGAAGAGGGGTTTTAGCTGTATGGTAAGGGGCTGATGTCTGCCAAGGGACTTGTGATTACTAACACTCTGGCTGCTTCCGATGGCCTGGGGCGTCCTGCAGTGTGAGCAGGAGAACGCACGGGCCCAGAAAGATCGCCAGCCACGCGTCCACCCCCATTCACGCGATGGAATTATACCTTTCACAGCAAACTTAAAAAAAAAAAAAACACAGTTTTCTTACTTCTTTTGTGTGACATTCCCCACTGTAAGCGCCTGGAAACATGGAGATGAACTCAGAGAGAAGCTCAGATCAGTCTTTTTTAAACATCTATTTCCTATCCTAGAAAATGTTAGTGTCTGACAAAGAAAATTGAAGTTGTGGAGGGAGAGAAACCCAGACACAGGGTGGGGTGAGGGAGAGCTCTTGCGCACAGGGTCTTGTGAGCATCTGGAAACAGACCCCGGCCGTGGGTGTGGATGGATCGGAGCAGGCCTCCCCGCAGCTCCGCGCGGGGGCCCACGTCTCCAGCCCCGCGGGGGCCGCGGCCCCTGGACTCGCGTCCACCGCCCACTCGCCCACCCGCCGGCCCAGCAGCGAGCTGCGCTACGCATGCGCGGCTCTGGGCCCGCGCCTCACGTGCTGATGAATATGCATGAAGCCCCCGCCCCTCTGCGGGCTCCGGGGGAACCGGGGAGGCTCGGCCCTGTGAACGTCTCTGGCCCGGCTCCCAAAATAGTGCGGCGGGGAAGCTGCACGTGTTTGTTTTCAAATCCTGCTGGTGCAAGTGCCTCGGCGGGCCACCCTTCCCCAAGGGCCGGTCAGAGGTGGTTCTGCCCCCCGAGGGCCACACTGCAGCGAACAGCCTCGGGGCTCCCTCGGGCCCCCTTCTTTGACTATTCGGGAGCCGGCTCCTGGGCATCTCTCAGATCCCGGAGGGATGCTCTTCTGCAAGATGTCCCCAGGCGGCTCTCACCTGGGCCCTAGGGCGGTACTGGGGGATAACTCTACCTCACCTGCCAGGTCTGAGTGCTGCCTCTTGCGGCCTCCTGGCTTCTGGCTTTCCCTCCAGAGACCCAGCACGCCATTTAGTACCCTAGAAATTATGTTCTTGGACTTGGACTGTAGGGACTCTTCTCATCCTTCACGAATAGGAATCGTCTTGTTTTTTTTTTTTGTGATCTGAGATTAAGTTCAGATAAACGTTTAACGTGATGGAAACCTAAAGATTATGGAATGGGACTGGCACAGAGACCTGGAAGTGTAGTGTTTGCTGAGAGAAATCAGAGTTTGAGTTCTGAGTTATTGTTTTCCTCTCTTCCTGACATTTTAAAAAAATCTGTATATTGCATGATATTGTTAGTTCTGTGTATTGTATTCGAGCAAGCAATCTATCTGATGTAGTGGTCAACATTTGGAAACAAAAGAGAGGCACTGAATCTGGTACACTTCCATCAACATACAGAATTATGTCTTTGTGAGTTTTAATTAAAATCGCTGTCCTAGAATGACAGAAATGCTGCCAACAGGTTTCATTCCTCCTCTGGACTTCACTTCTGGCTAAACAGGTACAGCCATTTTGTGCAGGACATTTCTTTTCACTTTCCCTACTGTCTCCAGTGAAAGCCTACAGTCTAACCCAGAGCCAGCTCCTCCAGTGCCACTTCTGGGAGCCATAGAACCCTTTGACCTGAATACCTCTATCAAACTTGCTTTAAACTTGAAGAGGAAATGTACTTGAGAAGACAAGGCCTTTCTTCTAGCTAGCCAGGCAGTTCAATATCAGGTTAGTTCAACCAGTCTCGCAGCTCAATAAGGAGAGAAGCGTTTGCGAAGGGGGCCCCTGGCTTGTCTCGCTATTCCTTGCCCTTCAAGGTTTATGTCCTCCGGGAGGCCCAGCCCAAGGCAATCAATGACTATGGACAAAGTGGTGGGAGCATAGGCTTCAGTTCTCCTTTCCGAGGTCCTCCCCAACCCCAGGGCCCAGCGCTGGGAGCCCTGAACCACACCACCTCCTCTTCTGTGTCTGTCTTTGAATACCATGCAGGGGCCACCAGGACACCAGAGGCTAGTGGTGAAAACCCGTGCTGGGCTCCTTCAGACCAGAAAGATCAGTATCAGCATGTGTTCCCACGGCTTTCCCCCTGACCAAAGCCCCCAAACCCTTCTCATTTGGCAGGGGGCTCCAGGGAAGGGAGGGGCGGGGGCTGGAATTGGGTCTGCACACTGCCCGCCCGCCCGCCCGCCCGGCGCGGACGTTGCAGCTGAGCTCGGTCCACCAGCCTCCCAGCCTACAAGGTGACGATCATCGAGGGGCTGGACTGTGGGGACGCCCCCACCCCCCAATCGCTCAGGCATTGACGCCTGAGTCCCAGAGGCCCGGAGGCACCGGTTCCAGAACAACTGGGCGGGCAGCGTGGCCTCCCGGCCAGGCCCAGCCTAATCTGCGGAGGCAGCCGCTGGGAAGTGGGAGCCAGGGAAGGGGTCCCCGAAGCACAGGGGCGCTTTCTTTTCTCCCACTTGAGCCTTAGCCCCCGCCCAAATTGCTTGTCTCCAGTGGGAATGACTGCGCGGCCTCAATCAAAATCTAAACCCCAGATCCGGTAAGTTCTTCCCTCTATCCCACCGCGCCACCTTCTCTGCGGCTGTGCGCTCGCGCCTTCCACTGGGGCAGAAGGAGCAGCCGAGCCAGTGCGTCCTGGACGCTGGGGTGTGTGACCCGGAGAATCCAGGGTCGACCCAAGCAATCCACCTTCACAACGGGCCCAGAACCGCTCTCAGCGCTTCTCTTCGCCCCCCGGGCCACCAAAGCTGTCTTTTCTATAAAGTAAGCTTCCTGTGGGCTTCTAAAGGGGGGAAAGGGCCGCGGGGCCAGAGGATGGCCTTTTTCCCCTTAAACAGTTTCTAATCAGTAAGGTCGCCCACAAAAAAGACTTATGCCTGTGTTTGTATTATGTGACGTTATCATCATCGTTATTGTTTTAAGATTCTTTTTGTGTGTGTCACAGTCTCTCGAGTATCCATGCCTCTTGAGAACATTTAACAGGTGCTTGTCCACTAACACCTCCCCACTAGAAAAGATACTGTTTGTAGTAGCTGTCTCAGAGCACGTCGTTTACGAGTCTCTAATGTGAAGGAGAGAAAAACAGCTATGGCATTTCTCCTTGGAGCTCCTGTGAGCTCTATTACTGAAATGTGAAAGATGGACTTGCAGGTGGGGGAGGGGAAGCAGGGCGCTGGAAGAGGGCTTTTGAACCACTCTGCCTTGTTGCACGGGCCTGACCTTTGGCTGACACGGCCATGGAGCGGCCCGTTCGTTAACGAGGATTTGATACATTAGACATTCCAGCTGGGCGTGTAAACCCACGCTCTGAATCCAGATTTCGCTCAAATTAGTGTTCTAGGAAATGATCTAAGTCCTGAGGCTTAACCAAGTGTCAGGCAGGCCTTGAAAAGGGCAGCGAAGGATACTGGGTAGAGGGCACATCCCTACATGTAACAAACAAACAAACAAACAAACTTACTTTAAAAAAAAATCATTCCTGAAATTCTTCAGGGCTCCGCTTTGAGGCATCATGTAAAATAAGACCTATTACTTTCTAACTTATTCTATTCTGAGAAATCTTTACACTAGGTAATGCTGTGAATGGGAGTTGGGACTCACACACTCAGAAGATACTAGATTATGACTATATCAATTAGACTGTGGGACTCACAGAGGGAATGGTCACAGGTTTTAAAGCATTTTAGAAGTTGCCACTTCTCAATTTAATTTGGTTCAGTGACTTATCTGGAGACTTGGGAACCCAGAAAAGGCAAGCTGGCTACCCCCTTCCCTGTCCTCTGTGCAAGGACGGAGGCCTCACTGAGAAGGCAATTGGAGATGCTGCCCAGCCTAAGGCTGGACAGGAAAGCTGTTTACCTAGAGCTCAGGGAGATACCCTGGCATTTTCTGCCCAGCTCCGCCAAAGTGTCCTTTCATCTCACTAAGCTGTCATTAAAACTCTGTTAAAAATTAATCCTTGCCTCAAATGTTTTTTCTTCTCCTTTCCCCGATTTCAGAGCCTGCTAACAGCTCTCAATTGTTGAGAAGAAATTCGCTGCTTCGAGAATTCACCCTCTCCATCATGGAAGTGGGAGGAGGCAGGACATCTGCTCAGGGGTTGCAGACCTCCGAGGCCTTTCCCTCCAGCCAAGGCTCTGGAGAGGACCTTCTACAGTGCCGGCTTTCCTCACCGGAGAGCCATCTCCCGGACCTCCCTCCTGGTGTTGCTGGGCAGCATAGGAGCTGTTTCTGAGACCAGATTCATTGCTGGAGAAAACTGCAGGTTTTGGCCTCAAATCTTGGGGCTTATGGAGTCTTTACTGCCAATCCTGCTAGCTTTTTGCTTATAGATAAGAAATAGAAATTAAATAGGAGACACAACTCCTATCATTAAAAAATTGTTTAAATTAAGGAGTCCAGGGAAAGAAGTCGTTCACTAATAAACCAAAGTCGAAATCTAGACAAGCCTGCCCCCTCCCTGTTTTGTTTCAGCCTCAGATCTTTTCAGACTTAGTTCCATCATGTCAAGGACTAATGGATATTCCACACTTATACCCAGCCTTAGGAAGTGAACTACGACTACTATGAGACACACTTTTCTGTGTGACAGAGGCCATACCCCCCCCCCCTTGGAACACCTAATCTTTCTATAAACCCAGTTTGAGTGATTCGTAAAAATCTGGCCTAAAAGCAAACAGGAGAAAGAGGGCAAAGGGAAAGGCTGGAGAGGATGAAGAGGAAAGATGGAGTTGAAGCTCCCTAGTTTGCTGCTGAGGCTGGACCCAGACAACTCTTCCATTCCTGCAACTTTCTGGTTGTGGCCAGCTGAGTGAGGTTAAAAGCACGCTTCTCTTTAGGCCCACTTTTTTAGCATGATGCTAACCCTGTAGGAGTGTAAGGAAGGAAACAGCATCTCTGTCCATTTCTGATCCTTTCCTCTGGAATTCCCAGCCCCCTGGGACCCCAGATCCCACCCTGGAGTTAGGCCTACTGAGTGGGTCGCAGTCAGGGGAGCCTGGTAGTCCCTGAGAGATGCAAACCTTAACATTCTAACCGTGGCAGGACTTGCCTCTGCTCATCAAGGGAAGCCATAATATTTCAACTTGACCTGCCCTGTGTTCCATCCTTATAGCCCCCAGCTCCTGTTCAGACCACCCCTGGACTGATGGGGACCTGACGCAGGCAATGTGCCATTGACGTCAGGGGCTGCAGGCCAGAGACCAGAGTCCAGCCACGGGTGTCATTAATTTTCAGGCACTGAACTGCACAAAGAAAGCGCAGGCTGCTGGGGCCGCGGGTTCTACATAGCATTTCCTTCGGGAGGGGAGCAGGAAAGGAAAGCCCTGGAGAGAGAAAGAATTCCGTTTCTGAAAGCATACTAACTTTCCCTCTCCTCCCTCCCAAGCCGGACCGGGCTCTCCCTAGCTATGCACCTTCTACCTGGTTTGAGGGAACTCTGGGTGTTAGTGCAAAGTGCACACACGCACGTGGAAGCAGCAAGCACCAGGCACTCCTGCACCTCTGTCAACAGAGACGTAGTTTCCTCCAGCTCGCTTGCGTCATCTTGCCATAGGGTCGGATCCTTAGCTGGAGACCTGACACTGTTACTGCCCATCAATAAAAAGGTCCTCCCTCCCCAGCTACTCGGCCAAGGCAAAGGGACGAACCCTGCAGGGAGCGAGGGTCAGGAATGAAACTTTTTATCTGTAACCTCAAAAAGTAGCTTGCTTTTTTTCCCCTTTTGTTTTGAAAGGAATTATGATAACTCGCAGAAAACGGAATCTTGTAGAAATTAACCAACAATTTCAAAATCCCACCTTATACATTTTCCAAAAAAAAAAATTTTTCTTCGAGGATCATTCTGAACAAAACCGAGCCCAGTAGGGTCACTGGGAAGGAATTCTCTTGGCTCTTTTCCTCTAATGGAAGGAAACCGAGCCAAAGCAGTGCTGTTCCACAGGTTGATAGTGAAGTGTTTTTTTTTTTTTCCTGGAAAAGCAACAAAGTGGAATTAGAATGAAGCATAAAACATTAAGTTTCTAATCTATAAGAAGGAATGATATGCAAACTCAAATGATACTATTCGTCATGAGGAATTTCCTTGAAATTAGTTAATCAAAAGAAAAAACTCCTTTGGAATTTCTTGTATATAAAAATGCAACTCACAAGTACCACTGTGTATTCTTGGAAAAAATAGTTCTTGAAAATCTGTCCTCATAATTTTGAAGGTAACATGTGTCTGTTCAGTGCTCACTGGCTCTGAATGCCAAGCCACTGTAATTATGACAGACTTCAGAAAAGTACACTACAAGGCAAGTAAGTCATGTCTAATAGAAGAATAATGGTCTGAATATGAATTTTGTTTTGAAACTTTTTGAGCACTGTAGACTGATTTTAAGCAAAATTGTGATTCTGAGGATTTTATGCTGAAATTAGCAATTTATTTTAACCAATAATTATATGGTAAATATTAATTGATGCCACAGAGGTATGCAATGAGTATTTTATACAATGAATGAACCAGAAGCTCACTCTTAAAATGTAACATATTTATAGTACTTATATCCTTATGCAGGAGAATTTTAGGCAGCTTAAGTAGCTATATTAGTAAATGTAGAAAATTTCACAAGCAAACCCCATAAAAAACATCATGGAATTGTGTTCTTAAAGTGTTAAAAAAAAGAAAGGATCTCATTTAGTATAACTAAAAATTATCAAGCAAAGGTTCGTGATTTGAAGGTTTATTTATTTGCTTCTCCCCTTTAATTGTTGTTACTTAGTTGTATAGCTTGCAATACTTAGACTTTAAGTAAAATTTCAAAACTGTTAACTGAATTGGAAAGTATGTGGAGTTAAGGACAAGAGCTCAGTACTCAGTAACCTCAATGTTGTGTTGCTATTTTATGTACCACTTTTATGTCCTATAAATCTTTCCAGAGGTCCCTGCTATTTTTAGCACTGTGGGTTGAAGTTGATGCATTTATGATATATTCCAGCCTATGTGTATAACATACTGGCTTGGAAAATCCTATAGTAAAAAGTCAGCTAATATTATTATGATTCCTAAGTCAATTTTAAGATTTAAGGAAATCATTGTATCAAAGTGTCAAGATTCAAAGTCATTATCTATGCTTTTGTGCATCCCAAGAGAAGTGATTTATACAGTTAGGGCACTGTTCTGTGGGGGCTCTACAATCTTGGTGTGTCTCAGTCTGGATTTTACTGTTTGACCTGGTAAAATCAGATGGCTCTTAACTTTTTGTTTGTGAACTTCAGTAACCCTGAAGAAGATGTCACATTTTTAAACAGCTCTCAAAGGCAGTAAGTTGGCTTCCTATTGCTTGTGGGTTAAAAGAGGGAAATATCTCTAAAGATTGAATTCATTTGTGAAAAAATTAAAGCCATATAGTTACTGAACTGATTTGGGCATAGATGCATTTGGCTAGCAATTCCTACCATAATACCACATTGGTAAAATTTTTTTCTTGTCTCAGTCATTTTTCCAAGCACTCTATTAAATATGAAAGGAGACCAAATACCTCTCTCTGTTTGAAGATAAAATCAAATAGTTTTCCAGAGTTTTGTTAATATCAATTATAAAACATATTTTTAAAAGCATAAGGCAGGTTGTGAGGAATATTATGTATAATATCATTAAGTGTGTGCATTAGCTTTGTGTCTTTATGGAAACAGATAAAAAATATGTTCCCTGTGCCAACTGAAGTCCATGCAAACACTACTTTCTAAGTGTCAGAAATAACAGGTCACTCTGTAGTCCCAATGCTGGGCCAGTATGAAGAGCTGAATACATTGAATATTCTTGTTTAGCCTACAGGTTCTGCAGCTGTTACTTGTTACTTACCTATCACCTGGCTGCACCTGAGCTGATAAATTAATCCATTAATTAATGAAAAAAAATCAAGTTTTGAAAACAAACACAGTCACTGTTATAGTGACTATGGTATTTAAAAAATAAATCTGAATGGCTCCGGAAATATAATAGGAGAGATGATTAGAGTTAAAGAAATATAGAGTAAAATATTGTATGTACTGAAACAAAAACAATTTGATTGGGAAATTTTTAATTTGAAAGTTTAATCTCTTTGGAAGAATTTGGATGTAACTTGCTCTTTCAAATAAAAATAAACGTGGTGAACTCTTTCTCCTTCTCCCCTTTGTCTACCATTACTATCTTCCTTTCTTCTCATCACTTGTTCCTTTTTCCCTCATGCTTACTCTGGAACTCAGGGCAATATGAGTGTTTCAAAAACCCTTTCTCAGAATGGTAGCAGTGGTGTGGTAAGCCTGCAGCCTGCATCTTCGCCAGGCCTTTGTCTCTACAGAACAGGTTTGCCTGAGTGCCCTCATGCAGTCAGCTAGCATGGGCTCCCAAGGACGGCCTTAGGCGCATCAAATGTTGGGCTATAGTTAAAGATATTCAATTCTCTGTTTCCCATTTTTATGGCTGGTCCAGACCAAGCAAGGATCAAGTTCTGACATCCCCAGGCAAATGTTTGGCAAAGGCATTCCTCAGTCCACACATGGAGAACTGAAGAGAATCGTCAGTCTACACTGTACAGAATCACCATCAGTCCACACTTGGAGAGCTGTACAGAATCTTAGTCTTTTGTTACTTGTTTGATCCCAGCACAGACTCTTTTGTCACTGATAATGAGCCCTTTTCTTGCTTTTATTATGCTTCATTCATTCATTTATATTCACTTACAATATTTACTATGAAAATGTCAACATAATGACTAATTTTTTCAAGAATCTTTAATCTGCACTGAAATATTTTTTCTTTTCCCTGAGGATCTTTTTTTAAAAAAAATCTCTGGCAATATTTTCCAGGACAGCTTGGTGTCCTTCTTATAACATCTACTAGTCACCCCATGAAACCAGAGAAGAATTCATGTTCCGAAGCTGGTTGTATCTAATTTCTATAAAAGCTTGAAGTAGGACTGACCTGTAACTAATAAAAGGAGGTAGGAACAACCAGTTTATATACTACTCACATTCCTGTTTTTTTTCTACTCTATTGTAGTTGGGGTTCATTAGAGAATAGTTCAACTCAGGCTAGTGTGAATAGATTTATTAGCTCTTTGCATGAGAGAATTCTAGCAGGCAGCTTTGCAGTAGACTTCTAGACTTTTTGTATGTGTTTTACTATTTACATGTGATTCTTATCATCTATGAAAAATTCATTCTGAACTTATAAAAGTAGATAAGAGTATATTATACATCAGAACACCATCACCCATCTTTAACATTTATCAGTTCTTGGTCCATCTAATTAATGTCTATACTTCTGTCCATTGTTGGCTACTAGGGCAAAATTGAAGCTCATCATTATAGACATCATATTTTTAAAATGGAAATATTGATTTTTTTAATACTTACTACAAAGCAGAGAGCATTCATGATGGCCACTCTTGTACTTTGCAGAAACACTGTCCAGTTTTGAGTTTCTGGATGATTACACTTACTCCTTTTTAGCAAAGAATTGCTTCCAAAACCAGAGCCATCTAATGATGTTTAATACCCTGGGATGAAAAACCTCTGCACTGTGCAAGAGAAGAGTAATTCAGCTGATTGTCATAATCAATGAAAATGGAAGTTTCAATTGAGGCTCTTGTAATTCCTGTGTCCAGTACTTATAAAAGAATCAGAATTACTCAAAAGTCTTTAAGTTTGAGATATGATGGCTAAGATTTTCTGTTTTAGAAAAAAAAAGTTCATGTGAACATGCAGTGCTATAAGAAAATGCTATTGTAAATTGAAAAACTGTCACTAAAAACCTTTGGATTTCAGTTTCAAGTCATGTAGTCAATTATCAATAAAATAATAAGAGTTCATGTGATTTGGTTTTACTGAGACAGGGTCCCACATGTTCCTGACGGGTCTGGAACTGGCTATGTGCTAGAAGATGGCCTTGAACTTCTGATTTTCCTGCTTCCATCTGCCTAGTGCTGGTGTTATAGGCATATGCCACCATGTCCAGTTTGGGTTCATGTGATTTGAGCATAATGTTTTCATATCTCATTAAATTATATGACGCCATATAGTACTTATTTTTAGAAAGAGAGCATCAATCTTTTAGAGACCTATGACGAAATAACAGAATGTTTGGAATTTGCTTCAAGCAACCTTGGGTGAGAGAAAAGTATGAATTGAAGGGGAAACAAAATTTTGATGGGTACTTCAGGATTCTTAGTATTATTCAACTTTACTATATACTTAATATTTTTTTTAAATAAATAGTTAAAATGAAATTTAAAAGACAGGAAAATTTTCATCAAAGTATTTATCTAACAGTCAATAAATATTAAACTCAAAAGACCAGGTGAATTATCTACACTTTATGAGTTAGAAGTGTTTGCTTATATCATAACCAAAAAGATTTATTTTCTCATCCAGGACAGACTATGTGTTCACCTGCACCAGGCAATGCCCCATGGTCAACCTGGATTTTCACATTGTAATTATTGCTTTGGTGTAATGATTCTGACGAATCTTAGTATGTGATGACCAAATATTGACATGAAAATGAGACCATAGTCAGCTGCCCAATTACTAGGTATGAAATGAGGATTTTGGAAGTTCTGAGGTAACTTTTGACTCATTGTACCTCCTCCTATCACCATCTGCTTCTCAGCCTTCATTTCTGGTACCTTCTTGTTGAAGTGTGAAAACACATCCCATCAACATCCTCCTTTACAATTTATGTTGGAATTTGGGATTAAATCATTTTTTTAGACTTTATTTTTTGAGATAAGGTTTTGCTATGCAAGCTAGACTAGCCCTCACCTAACATTGTTGCCCAGGCTTTCCTTATTCTTCTGGCCTTCCAAGTGCAGGAGTTATAGGCCTGTGGTCATCTTGCTTGGCTTATCATATATTTGAATTTTTATAGGTGTGTTTGAACATTTAGTTTGTTATATTTTAGGAATGACGGAAACTTTTCAAGTTAGCAAGCTTGTCTTTCTAAGCCTTGTTCTCTTCACACTCTTGTCTTACCCACACTCTGTCCCACCCACACTCTGGGATTCTGTCTTGGTTCTTAAATATTTAATTTATTTACTTGAGATAGTGTGTGGGACAGAGAGAGAAAGAGGGAGAGAGAGAGAGGGAGAGAGGGGAGAGAGAGGGAGAGAGGGGAGAGGGAGAGGGAGAAGGAGAGAGAGAGAGAGAGAGAGA
Source organism: Zapus hudsonius (assembly GCA_004024765.1). NCBI lineage: Eukaryota > Metazoa > Chordata > Mammalia > Rodentia > Dipodidae > Zapus > Zapus hudsonius. The sequence goes on from PVHP010026064.1 coordinate 20,269, forward strand.
GAGAGAGAGAGAGAGAGAGAGAGAGAGAGAGAGAGAGAGAGAGAGAGAGAGAGAATGGGCATGCCAGGGCCTCCAGCCACTGCAAATGAACTCCAGACACATTCCAGATTCATGTGCTACCTTGCTCATCTGGCTTTACGTGGGTACTGGGGAATCTAACATGGGTCCTTCTGTTTTGTAGGCAAACATCTTACCCACTAAGTCATCTCTTCAGCCCCTTGGTTCTTATTGTAACCAACTTTTTATGTCTGGAAGTCAAATGTGGCCTAGAGGATGGTCCAGCACTTGCTTCTCTCATGAGTCTTGGGCATTTAGAAGCATCTTAGCTCTTTTATCCTTGGAACTTGATTCTGACCCATATAATTTCTGGCACAGGTTCTTCTTACAGGATCAGAAATTAGGCTTATCTTCCTATTGTTATGCCTGCTTTAACAGTCTTCTATTACCAAATTACACCTGAACACCACAAGCTAGGAAGGCATGCATTGGCCTGGTTGATCTTCCCTAACCCCTCCTTTTTAGTCATGCCTGCTTTCTCTAGACCTGTATCACAAAGGATTTTTGCATCATTTTTTCTGGGTTTAGGGTGGGATTTGGAAGTTCATACTCCTGAGCTTTACTTCAGGCACAGGGAATAAGGACATCTGAGTTAGGGGTCATGATCAGCCATCAGCATTTTAACAAAGTGAAAATTTAGAATCATTGAACAAATCCTCAGACTAGGGGTTCCTTGGATGCAACTTTTCGCTAGCTTCAAGTTTTGCTTGTCTTTCTTCTGCTTTATTTTTGTGACTTAATACTGCCTGTCTGTAGTTTCTTGTTTTTGCAATTATTAAAGGTATAAGAAGCAAAACACTAGATTGCTTTTTAGCTACAGAGAGTGTCTCAAACTTGTATTACTACCACTTTTATAACCTGTATTCTTTTTGATCTAGCATTGAATGGGATCTAGTACATGATGCTTATAATCATAATGTGTGTGAAAGTGCCTTTTAAAAAGTTAAAAAGCACCTTATAATGCAATGCATTATTTAACAAAGAGTCTGTTAATGAACTCAGAGTCTATTTGAGGGCACTGTACAACTTGCATTCTGAATGTTGTACAAAGCAATGTAGAACATATTTCCTGCCCAAGGGAAGCCTATAATGAGGCTAATATGAACACATAACATTCCAGGAAGAGAGTTGAGAAGAAACATACCAGATTCATATCCTAAATATGCTTTTTAGTTAAATAATTCTGACTGACGGGAGAGATTTAGAGCAACGATGTATTCATGTATCAGTTCTTGTATCTGTTCTTTTTATTATTCTATGTATTCAACACGATCAAATTTGACTTTGATATTTTTATTTTTCAAAAGGTTATACTCTTATCACATTGACACTGCTTCTGTTTCTGTCCTCCTCAGTTGGGCTTTTGGTATTCACTGTGGGGTCATGAAGACTTTAGTCAGTGTCTGGGTAAGAAGGGGAACATGCCTCAGGGTGTTCCTACCCACTCTGTCGCTCTTACAATCTTTCTGCCCCCTCTTCCACAATGTTCCCTGAGCTATGGCAGGCCTGTTAAGTGTTGATTTATCAGTAGCCTCTGGATATCTGTTTTGATGGGTTGTGATTGACCACAGTGTCTGTCACCATTGCCCTGGAGCTAGTCATCAGGATTGCAAGAAGAGCAGTACTTGTGTCTCCACTTCCTCTGTAGTTTTATGTGGAGCCCAGCAGATGGGGTGGAGGTGTCTAGTCTTAGGCTGTTGAGTATCTTTTCTTGTCATATTGATTTTTATCTTGGAACTCCTTAGTTTTCTTTGTTATCAGTAAAACAAAACAATTTCTTCAACCAAGAGTCAGAACAGCTTGGATTAAAAAGAATATGCAAAGTTATTTGGGAGATATTTTGGTGTATAAACCCATTCTTCTTATCCAGAGAACCTTGGGGGCTTCTCTCTGGAGTCGATGAGTTTCCTGCCTATAAGATTCTGACTTGTTTCCCAGTACCAGGAAAGAGTCCCTTCCTACTAAGGGGGCCTCATGTTCAATTGGAGAACAGTTGGTTACCTGCAGAAGCTGTGTGCCCCTATTGCACAGGTGTGTACTTCTGGCCCAGCTGGTTGATTTTGTATCACTCAGGGTCCCCCAGCAGCTATCAGTTTCAACACTATGAGTGTTACTCAGGAAAGTACTGGTTTCTCTCTCACTTCCAGAATGATATTTCAATGTCCTATGACAGCTGCCTGTGGTGGCTTCAGCAATAGGGTCTTACTTTTTAGCTGTGATGGGTAATTAAGTCCTTTGGCAATGGCCTACATTGTTTTGAGGGCCTCGTGGATCTTCCTAGCCAACAACTCACTGTGGGAGGTAACTTAATTCTGGGCCTGGGATTAACCAGCCCATGGTTACAAAATTAAGCCTTTTCCACCTTCTACAGGGCACTTCTGTCTGGACCATTCCCCTACCCCTTATTGGTGGCTATGTCTTTTAGAATGCTACCCAGAAGGTGGGTTTCTATGCAGCTGATTCATGTTTTGTGCAATTTTCCTTCCTACCTTCCTTAACCATTCAGTCCCCCCATATTCTCTCCCTTAAGGATTTTCTTCTCTTCTCCCTCACTATTTCTTCATTCTCATGGTATCATTCTAGTTTTCTGCCCATATTCCTACTGTTTGCTCTCATCTCCAACAAGAATTAATCCCCATTAGCAAATGCATATGGGAGAGAACATGAGTGTTTGCTTTCTGTGACTGCGTGATCTCACTTAGAATGATCTTATCCCATTCCATCCATTTTCCTGCAAATTTAATTATTTCACTTTTTTTAATGCTGAGTAGAATTCCATTGTGTATATAAACCACATTTTCATTATTCTCATCAGTTGATGAGAATCTGGGCTGATTCCAATTCCTACCTTTTATGAATAGAATAGCAACAAACATGGCTGGGAAAGTATCTCTGTAGTAAAGAGTGGAGTCTTTAGGGTATATGCTCAGGAGTTACCTCTCTTCTGTATGCAAATGTAATTAAATTAAAATATAAATTCTGTTTTGTTTACTTACTTATTTCTACTGCCTAAACCATGCTAGTTAATGAATTACTTGTTGGTTTTTGCTGACTAGTAGTTGATTGAATATAGTTAATCAGAAAATAGTTCTTAAAGGAGATATGTCCAAGGAAGGTACCCAGAGATTGACTGGGAATGGCTACATTGATGAGGACTTATTATTTTGGGGGACATTGGCATTAGAGTGATTTTTGGATTAGGAATTGTTTGCCTTTAGAACTGGTCTCTGTATATATTGAGCATATTAGCTAGTGGCATACATATACTGAGTCTGATTGTACCTCCATTTCCATTCTCTCTGTCCCCAACCTACTGGGGACCCTCCTAGATGTGCAAACAGCCTTACCACCCTGAACACGCTCGGTTTCATCTTTTATTTTTTTAGAGGTAGGGTTTCACTCTAGCGCACACTGACCTAGAACTCACTCTGTAGTCCAAGGATGGTGTTTGAACTCCCAGTGATCCTCCTTCTTCTGAATCCTGAGTGCTGGGATTAAAGGTGTGAGCCACCATGCCTGGCTATATTTTATTTTTTATTGACTCTTTTAACACATAGTAATTATAAAAATTAATGGGTTTCACTGTAATATTTCCATACACATGTGCATTCAGCATTGATCATGTTTATTTGCCCTGTCACCTAGAATCTCCTTCACTCTGCAGTTGTGGCTGTACAGCTTCAGCTCTTAGCAAAATGTTCTGAAATTCATACTCTTCTCCAGAGAGGTTATTTCTCCTAATCCTTGAATGATTTTTTTTTAATTTTGTGAATTATTACATAGTGTTCCCTATGGTTGTCTGAATAGGTCATACCTCTTCTATTTTAGTACCAAAACTTAAAATCATTCTTCTTTAAAATATTAATAGATATGAAATGTTAACTATATCACAAAAGATGGTGGGTAAGGCAGAATGGTCATATAAGGACAAATAAGGACATAAACCTGCCTGTCGTGGGAATTTCATCATGGAAACCTATGACATATATTTCCCTATTCATTTATTCATCTGCTCCCCATATTAGAACCAGTACAATGCCAGCCAACATAATTCTGAACCATGTAAAATATACCAGCTCAGGTCATAAATAGTTTTTCCAGAATATTTTTCAAAATAATGCATGAGTTAGGGAAGAAAAATAAGTCAATACATGCTGAACTGAGAAATGACTTCATGGGAGTATATTATACAAGTCAAAAATTTTTATATTTAAAATTCTCCTTGATAGATTTTTAAAAATTGTATAATATATATGTATATAGTATGTATGTGGATAATTGAAAATTTATATATATATATAATTTATATATATATAATGTTATACTCTTTTATCCCTTGCCCCCAAAACTCCGGTTACCCTGGGGGCCCTCCTATAATTCACTGTGGGCTCATGAAGTTCTCAGCCATTCCCTGTGGAGTACAGGGAGGGGGAGATCCTGTCTCAGGGTATTCCCACCCACTCTGTGACTCTTATAATCTTTTTTTTCTGGCTATGTGACTATTTATTTTCTCTTTAAAATATTTATTATTAAAATTTCATTATTGTCAATAATTACACATATTTTATTAGCAAATATTGAGATGGTACCCCCATTTCCATCCTCTCTGTTCCCAACCCACTGGAGACCCTCCTTGGTGAGTGTAGTGGGTTTGTCC
>PVHP010026065.1:0-24951 GCA_004024765.1 Zapus hudsonius
AAGAGTTAATTGCCTAACTCATATATCCAGTGACCAAATAAGCTTGCATGCATTACTCTTTCTGAGCACATATTGTTATTTACTCCCAGGTTGTCACATTAGCAAACAAATCCACCATTTGGATGGGGAGAAATCAGAGATCTTTGCCCAAGAAAATCAAATGATAGAAACTCCGGCAGCAGTACTTGTGGTGGACTGAGAGATGGAAAGGCAAGGACAGTGAAGCTGCTCAAAGAACGAGGCAGGCTTTGGTTCCTCCTCTGTGAACGGGGACTTCATGGTCCCTGGGGACTCAATAACTATTGCTACTTTCTCTTCCAATTTAATAAAAGTAGAGACACTGCTTCTTGATTTTTTTTGATAGAAAAATACTTTTTTTCTGCATAAAGAAATATTTCTTTACAGGGATATATATATATGTGTGTGTGTGTGTGTGTGTTTGTGTGTGTGTGTACACATATATATTGCATATACTTTCTGGTACCTTATTGGTGTATTTTCTAGTTACTTAGAATGCTTAGTTTGCAGAAAGTTTTGGTGTGGATGGGATATGATTACAGATAAACAACAAATGAGCCAGGCCAGGACTAAAGCAGTCCTCCCTAACACACACACACACACACGCACACACACACACACACACACACACACAGAGGAGAGGCAGACAGACAGACACAGAGACATACTACTAAGGGAGAAGAAAGGAGAGTTGCATTTCACATGCTTAAAATAGGGAAATCGTAGAAGAGATGAATCTAGAGAAATGAGGAACAGTTGATGCTCCAGGAAAACCTTGGAAGAAAGGAAGATTCTTCTATTGAAGTGTTGATGCTATTTTCTGTGTGATACACTGTCCTGTGTTCACATGAAGTACAGAGAGGAAGATCCAGTGGCCTGAACCGATACAGAATGGGGGCCCCAAAGATAGGCCTATGTTGAATTCCTCTGCTTTCTTTTTTAGCTGTGTTACCTGGGCCTCTTCAGTAATTCAATTTTAGATAACAGAAAATGTTTCCACCACATTGCTGCACATGGTTGATAATGTCTGGTCTTTATATACATCTCCATCCCACCGAGTCTGACTATATCCCAGGTCTGTTCTTGTCTCTCCCAATGCTCCCTTAGCCCAGGCCATGTTGCTGCAATGTGACCTTGGAAATCATTTTCTCTGGGCCTTATGCCCTTATTTGAAAATTAAGCATAGTGATAACCCCTACTTTATAAATTGTCAAAATTTAATATATTTATGCATGGATAGGGTTCTCCAGAGAAATTGAGTCAATGGGATATATACGAAGATGTTTATAAGAAGATGTTAAATATAGGAATTCATTCACACAGTTGTAGAAGCTGAGAGGTCCCACTAGATTACACTTTAACCTAGAAAATGAAGAAAGCTGGGTGTGTCACTTAGTGTTCAAAGGACCAAGAACCAGGAGCATTGGGGGTCAAGGGCCGGAGGACATGAATGCCCTAGCCCTCTGGTGGGTCATACCTGTAATTTTAACATTCAGGTTTAGATAAGGGGATGGAGACTTTGAACCTAGTTTGGGCTACATAGAAAGCCCCTGTCTCAAAAATATAGTGTTGACAATGAGAGAAACTTTTCTTTGATTCTTTGTGTTCTATAGGTTCTTTGATGAAATGGACAATATCCATCTTATTCCATTGAATCAACTGCTAACGTCTTTCAGAAACTCTTCCATAGACAAACCTAATAATGAGGGCACCTCTCAGCCCAGTGAACTTGCCACATAAAATTAACAATTAAAATATTGAAAAGAATGTAGAAAGCATCTGAAGAAAATAAAACTTCAAAAATATTAACCCAAAGGATGCCTTCCAGGCTTGTCTCCAACTATGCTCCGGCTTTGCTTGCCTCTCATCCTGGGCTCTCCTCTCCTTCAGTCCTAGAATCCCCCACAGTTCTCCCTGCCCTGTCCTTCCCTCACAATGGACCACTTTCCTGGATTCCTTCCCAGCTCTCTTCCCAATCCCCCACCTGGACTCTCTTTCATTTTGGGAGAAAACTTCTCTGGTACCAACTTTTGCCACCTCAAGTTAAGGTCAGTTCCTTCTGTCCATGCGCCTTCTTCGGACCTCCTTCAATACGTACTGAATGCCTTAAAAAGTTTTGCCATTAGACTGAAACTGTAAGACAGGTGTGAAGTCTCATAACTGCGTTCTAAATGAGTTTTCTCATGACTAAGTGAGAAGTTCCTACGAATTATTTATTTTTCTTTCTATGAAAAGAATAACCCTTGATTCTAAACTCAACTGTGAGCCTTTCTTTATATCCATCTTTCCAGAAAACATATGGTATATCCGATTGGACAGGTCGTATCTCAAAAGCTATGTATGGCTTCTTCCCTTTTGTACATTGCTCCAACTCCAGTTACTCAAGTTGGAAAATACTCCAGAGAGTATCTCCAGTGAGAGCAAATATTCCACTTGACCCAGCATTTCTGAAGAACTGTATATCGTTGGATGTGGATGTGGAGGAGGGGATGGGCAGTGCCAAAAGCAGGTCCGAAGAAACAGTCAGAGATAAAGGAATCATCTATTATCCCTTCACTTCCAAAATGACTCACAGGTTTCCTTTTAAACCCTTTATTTGTGCAGAAAGTGCTTAATCACACGCCACCACCCCATCCCAGCACTACCTCCTGGGAACACACAGAAATTCTCAGATACACTCTTTCAACCAGAAATCACAAACTAGACATCACTTCCTCAAATCCAGTGCATGGTTTGGCTTGCAAAATTGTAAGATCACACATAAAATTCATATTTCCAGTTTCTCTGGAAAAACCATGAGCCTTTTTATTGCCCTGAAGCTGAGTGGTGGTGTTCCTCTAGATGAGTGTGGCACTCTCAAAGGCCATGACCAGAGTCGCTCCACTTCTTCCCTAGAAGAGGTTGTGGCCCTCACTCAACCTGCTTAGTCCTTATTAAGAAACAAAAACAGAATTTTAGGGTTCCAGGCAAACTCTGAAGGTGGGAGAAGTAATTTTTTTTGTCCTTTGAGTTTTTGCATCTCAGTGAAGCTGTCACTTTCATTATTGCTGTGTTTTTGGTTTTTGCTTGCTTTGAGACTGGGGTCTGATCTACCCAGGCTGGACTGGAACTAGCTTTGTATCCAGGATGACCTTGTACGCCTGATTCTCCTGCTTGGCCCTCTCAAGGGCTGGTATTACAGGAATGCACCACCACTTCTGCTAGACCTTTGTGTTATCACAAAGAACCCCTTTCCCCACTCTCTTCCATGTTGTATCCCTGAGAACTCGGGAACCAGGACATCACCCCCAGCTCTACAACAACCTCTTTAGCTTCAAAACCAAGTCTTGAAATTCCTATGAAGTCCAGGTTAACTTCTACAACGAGATCTAGCTCCCTGCACAGGTGACTTTGGCTGCGTGAGAGAACGTAGGTGAGCGACATATGGCAGAGAAGGTAGGGAGTTGTTGTCAGGCAAGCAAGGCTGAGGGTCTGCAATCCAGCAGTGACCACAGCAAGAAGGAGGGGGACAGAGGCTTGTCACTAGAAAAACCAGCAATGCTGTTCTTAAGCCACAAACATGATGTAACAACATACAGCCATCACAGCCCATGTTTACACAAATTCCCCCAGAAGATTGTAATTAGCATTTCTTCTGTCTTCTCCTAGACTTAAACACATGTTTTTAGAGTCTGTAATAAAATGGAAATGTTTACAGGATTCATTTAAAGTTGAATAAAAGCTACAAGTTTGACTTCTTCTACCAAACTAATTAAACAAGTATAGCAATCAAAACCCAATTTAGGGGCTTGATGGTGATTGTGAGCTGTGTGGTTTAATTAACACATGTTCTGGCTCTTACAAGAGGGAATTCTAGTCCTGTCAAACAGCCTGCTGTGTGACTTGTCCTGGGTTGATGCAAACAAACATATATTCACCCCAAATAGGGCATCAACAACAGAACAAAGAAACCAAGCCACCCAAATCTGGCTTAGTGAATCCGTGAGTTGATGGGATTACTTACGGGACTGTAGGTGAGAGGTTACTTCAGGGATCACTGGTGAGTCAAATCAGCTACATCACCAAAAAGCAACTCAAAAACCCGCACCCCTGGAGCTCCATGCCCCACGTGAAGTCATCTTAGATGGTGGGAGAGCCTCTTCTCTCCAGCAATTGTTACTGCATATGTAACCTAGGGGAGGGGCGTGTGATTCTTATAAATTTCAGAAGCTTCCTGAGACCTGTAAGTTTTATTGACTTCCCAAGTCTTTCTGTCCTCCTACCAGTAGAGAATGCATCCACCAGCTTGGAGGAAACAAGCAAATGGCACAGTCTGACATTACTTTTGGTTATGGTCCTTTTTTGCTTAGGATCTGCAATACCTAACACAGTCAGTGCTTCCTACAATGCTGATTCACCCAACCACCAATCAAAACAATTCCACACCACCAAAAAAAGGTGCCTATATTGAAACCATTCAGACAATTTTACCTGGTTATTATTACCTAAATAATCATTATGACTTCCTATAGCACTGACATTGAATTAGACATTATGAGTAATCTAGTTATGATTGATAGTATACAGAAAGATGTAAGTGCTATGATGGTTCAGTACATAAGTCACTTTACCATCTGTGGATTTTGGTCCTGAAACTTATCATCCCTTTCTTTTTAATATTGATAGTTGAGTGTGCATGTATAAGTCCACTTTCAAGATTCTGCAATGGATGGACATTCTTCCATGCTCAAAATGAAAGAGACAAAAGGAGGTGATGTATATCATTCAATTGATACTTGTTGTGAAGAAGGAAGAGAGAAAGGGGGAAGGAGGGAGAAAGGGAGGGACAGATGGAGGGAGTGAGGAAATCAGTAAATGGAGAAAAAACAAAGGAACATAGGAGACTTCCTGGAGTAAGTTCTGCTTCTTAAGAATTGAGAGCCTTGAAAGACAATCTATGTTAACAAACGAAAAGGATGGTTAACTGCCAACACCTCTTCAGTCCTATTAAAAGCAGAGTTTATAGATTCAATCAACATTTCATATAATTCACTAGTAGATAAAGCTCAGTATCTGATGAAGGCATACATCTCTAGCTAAGGAGGAAGTGAAGAATGAATGTATGATGGAAGATGGAAGAATGAAGAAGAGGTCAGGGGAAAGATGACCCATGTTCATCCTTTGAGATCAAAGCCCTTAGAAGAGCATTAATAGGAAAAGAAAAATAAATTTTGTAAGTATTCCAGGGCAAGATAGCTGTTCCTCCCTCTCTAGCCATCACACCAGGACTCTTTCAAGCCCCATTTTCACTGCCTTGTGTTTATTTGGGTGTCAGAGAACATGAAGCCCGTGAGCTACAGATAAATTCTTTGCAGAATTGGATTGGAGGAAGGCTTTGGATTCTCCACACTTGACAAGTGGTTCTAGAAACTCTTGATAGAGCTCACAGGGAATGAAAGAATCATGTTCCATTGATATCCATGGGTTCCCCATTCGTAGACTGCCCTAGTCAGCCCCATACACCACTGAGATGAACCTCCAAACCAGGCACAGTTATGGGAGGAAGGGATTTATTGAAGTTATAGATCCAGGGGAAGTTCCATAATGGTGAAAGAGACTGTCCCCCTTTCACAGGTCCAAGCAGAGAGAAAAACCCATCACCAGCAACTGGAAAAGCAAGCAAGTACCCTCAAACTGCAGGAACTCCAGGCTTGAGCTCACACTTCTCTTTGCATATCTAAGGCTGGAATTTGTCCCAGAAACACCTTAGGAATGGATGACACCAAGGTGATACCACCAGCCAGCCAGCTGGAAAAAAAAACATTAATAAACTCTTGAATCTATTGAGGGACATCCCTTCAAACTACCACATAGACTAAACAAACTGTGGATTAAAAATATTTAGGGAAAACTTGTACCTGAAGTAAACATGAGCAGATTTGTTGTTTCTGTGTTGATTCCTTGTACATTACAGTGTAATGACTACCTAGCCTTGACATTGTATTAGTTATTATTAGGGACTGTGATGGTTAGGTTTTGTTGTCAACTTGATCTTTTTAATTATCTTGGGTGGGTATCTCAGGATGTTCACAGGAAGGCAGCCTCTCAGTAGGGGGCAGGATGTAAGGGAGCTCAAGGAAGCTAGAAATGAGCATTAACAATTAATGGAAGGAAATTCCAGAGACTCAGGAAACCAAAGAGTTTGGGATAGGGTTGAAAGACCCTTCCCTAAAGCCATATGGAGGGGGAGAAAAATCTCTTCACCACCCTCACCCTGCCTGTTTGCTGTTCTGTGTGTGTGTTGCTGGTGATGGGTTTTTCTCTCTCTGCTTAGACCTGTGAAAGTGGGCCAGCCTGTTTTACCATTATGGATCTGTAGTTTCAATAAATCTTTTCCTCCCAGAACTGTTCCTGGTTCGGAGAGTCATCCCAGCAGCGTGTGGCTGACTATGACAGGGACCATACTTCAAGCACGGTCCATTTTAGGAGAAATGCTCAGGCCATGTCTACACTATAGTGGTCCACAATATATGAAAAGAGAAAAAAGTAATACTTGGGCAGCAAAAAGTGATCCTTTAGATCATTTATTTTGTTCTTCACAACATCAACTTACTTCACTTTTCTTCAGTACAATCAGTGCAATACTAGCATATGCAAATTAAAGTGAGGAAACAGATTCTTTGAACCAGCAACTTAGGCTAAGTCCTGGGCCCCAGCAGCAAACAAATGACAGCATGGGAAGAACCTTGGGGAAGAAAAGGTGAACCTTCCAGTGAGCAGCCATAGCATGAAGCTGTCACCAAGCCTTAGCCAGAGAGAACAGTGGCAGGGAGAGAATTTATGCCTGAGAGCCTGGCCAGAGCTGGGGGGTGGGGAAAAGGCCCCTTGTGGTGGATGTGCTTTACTTTAGCTCCTCCTGCCCTCCCTGCTCCTGCCCATGGTTCCCATTGAAGCTAGGCTAGATGTCAGAGGAGAGGGAACCCAAGATAAGCCATGCGTATGTATGCTGGGGGGGGTGTCAGTGTTCAAAGACCAAAAGATAAAGATGGAAAATAATTCCAGAGAGAAGAGAACACTAGGCAAGGTTTGATCATGGCACTCTAGCAGACTACCTCTGAGACACAGGCCACTGAGAGGGCCTGCTACCTGACTCGGTCTGGATGTATCTGTTGAGTTTTCTGAAATAAGAATAACAGCCCAAAAGCTGCACTTGGGTGGCCCTGCTGTACCTGAGAAGAATCTGTTTTTTCTTTTTTTCAATTTTTTGAAGAAATTAAGAAATTTCCATCATCCTCCCCAAGGCTGAGATGTCAGACTGTTTGAGTCTCAACTCAGCTACTTCAAACACTGTCACGGCATTCTGTAAACTTGAGCTATGGGAGTTCTGCCTTCCCAGGTTCAATACACAGTGGAGAGGCAAAGGCTGGGTCTATATGTCATAGATGTTCTGGTCACAAGACACAGCACCACACCGCTGAAAGACAAGCCAGCAGACCCTGCCAGGCCATGCTGACCTCATTGTGCAATGCTGGCTTTGGGGGTTTTATTTTAAAACCTGAGTATTTATACAGTTTGCATTCCTTGGGAGGTGATAGATTCTATCAGCTTTCAAGAGCTCTCATTTGCTTTATATCTCTGCTAAGGGAAGCCAGAGGGACCAAGAGGACTTGGCCTACTCATACCATACCTGTTGTTATTAAACACAGGGTAGAATTATTTTAAGTTCAATTTTTACATTAAACATAATAATTTTGCTCTGTCTGGATTCCTGCGTGCTCTTTGGACACAATAATTTGTCTCGTCCAAAGCTCCTCCCCCCACCCCCTTGCATCGTAAGCACCACACTGATGAGTTGTTGAGAAAGGGTGAGTAAGACAGTAGGCTGAGGATGGGAAGAAAATGTCACTAAGATTCCTGGTCCCCTTGGAAGGGTTGGGAAAAAGAGACCTAACTACATCGACTACCATTTGGAGAGTGGAACTTGAGGAGGTAGAGGATTTTTTTCTCTTTCCGTTTCTTCCCATGAATAATTTGAAACCCAGTAACTTTGGTAGGAATCCATAAGCAGCCGTTTTTACAGACCTGGAATGAGAGCATAAGTGCCCAGAGCGGACGTATAGATCCTAACGCAGGTTGCTTGCGCTCTCTGAATTTTGTTCCCAGGTGGTGGGTGTCTAGGTAGGAACTAGGATCACAGATCCATGCCAAAGCAGCATAGAGCCTGAGAGGAAGGGCTTGGCATTTCTGCAACACTCAATTGCAGCATCCTTTGACTTGTTGCACATGGTACAGATGACAATATAAGTAGGAAGCAACATGGGAGAAAGAAGAAAGAAAAGAACAACAAAAAAATCAAAGACCTCTTCCTGAAGAAAATTTGAGAAGCTCCAGTAGATCCTCTCTGATCTGATCTCTCTGATCCTCTCAGGTAAGGTACAGGAAACAAGGCAGCGAGCTCACTAAACATGAATTTCCTTCATCTTCTGTCCCAGAGGAGATCCAGGAGAGATCCTGAACCCACGAACATTCCAGAGGAGAGCTCCGCAGAGCCTGACTTGCTCCAACAGAAAATGTGAAACAAGCCCTTCTAACATGCTGCACTGGATGCCTTGAGTTGGGAGGGAGGTGAGGATGCCTGTGTACACGCTCAAATACGAGGCTTCTTTCCTCCCCACCTGCATGTACAATCAAACCACGTCAGTACCTCATTATCTCTCCTCTAAGTCCATCCTTTATGTCAGGATGAACTCTTTGTGCTTTGGATTCGAGGAGCTTATGGATGATCATCATTGCCTCTCACAGAGAACTCTGGTACAGGCTTACTTTGGACACTGACATTCTTTGGTTATGAGATGTCAAAACTCCAGGCAAAATGACCATCCAGTGTATCTCTTGGGCCATGTCTGATCTTGTGGGGGGAAAAGAAAACTCTTCATGTTCACCCAAGTCTGCTGATAGAAGAGAGGCTTATGGTACAACCACCTGGCCCAGGGCTCGGTGGGAGCTGCCTCATCCATCCAGCACAGCAACCATGACAAAGATGGCAAGAACCTGGAAATTCCAGAAACTCAGAAAGTTCATCAAAGCCCTGGCCAGGGTACTTCTTAACCCTGCTTTCCGGTGACTGCTTGTGTACACCACTTCAGAGGAAAGTACTGAGCATGAAATTCAATTATAGGGCACCCGCTTAGACATCTCAACCAGAATTGTGTCCCTAATCTTTTATTTTGAAGATAAAGTGAAAATCTAAAGCTATTCCCCTTATGATGGCATTTTATTTCCTTTGTAACTCAGCCAAGAAAATCCCCTTCAACCTAAGGCTCTAAACTTCAAAGTCAGCTCCCTTCTTAGCTGCTGTCTGGCTTTTGAACTTGAATTTATATTGTCTCTCCACTGAGAGACAGATGAAGCCTAACCTACCAACAGACCTCAGGGTTCTGGGCCTGTTGAAGGGTCCTGTTAGAAGTCCCTGGAAAGCACTAGGCTGTCTGACAGAAAGCCCTTCTGCTCACTGTGCAGCCGCCATGACCGGAAGAAGAGCCATGTTGTCTCTACAAGATTTTCCTCATGAGGTCTAGAAAGCCATAGTCCAGGCTATAGTTTTCTCCATGTTTAAAGTAAAATTGGTGGTATATAGAGCATTCTGGAAATTGGCCTTGACAAAAGTCCTTTTCAGCCTTCTTCAAAAATTCTATTGCTCCAGCTCTGTCAGGTCCCACTCTCCACATGGAAATACCACTCATGGCGGCCACATTCCTTTATCTGCCTGTGCTTGGAACCATGTCTGTCTGTCTCCTTTGTATAGAACCATGTCTGTCTCCTGTGTATAGAACCATGTCTGTCTCCTCTGTATGGAACCATGTCTCTCTGTCTCCTGTGTATAGAACCATGTCTGTCTGTCCCCTGTGTATGGAACTATGTCTGTCTGTATCCTTTGTATAGAACCATTTCTGTCTCCTCTGTATAAAACCATGTCTGTCTGTCTCCTGTACATGGAACCATGTCTCACTAACTCATGTGTATTAAGCAGCATCAGGTGCAAGTTTTGTCACAGGTTCAGTTATCATAACTGGATTTGTTGAAGGGACTGTACCGCAGTACTCTCAGACAAGAGCCTATGTCCTTAAAACTGGGCCATGATGCTTACAACACACATAGTACCTGGGGAAAAGGTGCTCCCCAAAACCCTTTCACTCTCCTTTTCTTTTTTATTAGTGTATATACATTGCACAAGTGATGTTTTCATACATGTGTTTCATGTACTTTGATCATATCCCCCATTACTCTTTTCTGCTCCCTTCCATCAAACCCTCTTTCTCTTCCCAAATCACCCATCTACTTGCGGGCCCTCCATCCATCCATCTGTGTGTGAGTCTGTGTGCTCTAGACCGTGTGGATGAAAGAAAAGTGATATTTGACTTAACACGATGGTCTAGAGGTTCATCATTTTCCTTGTGAATTCACTCTGCTTTGACTGACTAACAAACTCTGTGTGAGATGTACATCACACATACTTTTGTTATTTGTTAATGGGCACCTTTGCTGATTGTTGAACTTGGCTATTGTTTCACTATTTTCCTATCTCTTGTCCACATGAAAACTCAGGGAGTGTCCCTCACACAGAGCCACCCATGGGCATAAGTGCAATTTGTCACCTCTCAAAATCATATCATAGTATTTAATGAAAGGATGACATTGGAAATATGACCATTACTGTTTTACACTTCCACAGCCTGTTTTTCCAAGTGTAAATATTTATAAAGGATCAAAAATAGAGTTGACAATGTTTCTATAGAATGGAACATACACATGGGCTAAAATTGGAGAACGAAGAAACAGAGCCTTAAGTCAGACATCAAGAGCCCCAGGATGGTGATAGAGCATTTGTCCAGCAAGCATGTGACTCTGGGTTTGATCCTTCACACACACACACACACACACACACACACACACACACACACACACACACCTCCCCAACAGGCAGATCTTCCACTTGCTACAAAAAGACCATTGAAAAGCCTTCTGTGCCCTCTGTAAGGAAACTGATGAGTTTTTGGGGAAAGCTTTTGTGCAACTAAAGGGATGGGTTGCTTCTCCTCCTCCCCTTACCTCACATGTCCACCTGTCAAAACCATTCCATCCTTAAAGGCCCATCTCAGATGCGCTTGGGATATTACTTCACCTTTCTATAACAGGTATGACTCACCAGAACATGTTGACTCAATGTTAGCCTCACCCAGATACTCTTCCATTTGGGAAGGGCACAGAATAATTTTTTTTAAGGCAGAAGCTCACAAAGCCCAGGCTAGCCTTGAAATCACTATCTATCCACATACATAGATGGCCCTGAGACTCTGATCCTCCTGACTCAACCTCCTGATTCCTGGGATGACAATCTTGAGAGACTAAAATCCTGCTGTCACAGAAGCCACATTACAGAGGATTGGCAACCTCCAGATGTTAAACAAACAAAAAGAAAGAAATCCAGAAAATGCTTTGAACTCTCAATGCTTGAAGTGTTGAAAACTTAAAGCAGAGAGGTGATGGAGGATGACTGGAGCATCGGGGAACTTCACCTAGGACTGTGAGAATGACCTTTGTGAACAGGTGACCTTGAGCCAAAGACAAGAGAAGCCAGCCAGGCTAGACCTTAGTCAAGGTCTTCCAGGATGAGACAAAAACAGGTAAACTTGTGCTGGAGGAACGCACGTGGGAGAGGTAGCAGTGATGCCTTCTAAGCTCAAGTGAAAGGTGACTGTTGTAGTCAACTTTCTAGTTGCTGTGCAGAAAGAACCCGAGCAAAAGCGGCTTGTGGAGGAATGGGTTTATTTGGCTTAAGGACTCCAGGGGAGACTCCATCATGGCAGGGAAAATGATGGCATGAACAGAGGGGTGGGCATCACCTCCGCCACAGCACTGCAAATGATGGCAGAAAGGTATGCCAAATATTGGCAAGGGGAAGCTGGTTTATAACCTCATAAGCCTGCCCCAAACAACACAGCTCCCAAACTGCCATCAGCTGAGGATCCATCAATCAAAACACATTCATTTGTTTGTAGGGGACACCTGGATCAAACCATGACAGCGACAAAAGCAGGCTGTTGCTGGTGTCCCTCCAGGGTCATCTTCAAGTCTTTCTCTCTGACTGCTACTGAAGCCTCTTGAAGTTCCCAGGTAGCTTTATGGGCTAAATGTGTGTACCCCACCCACATGTTAAAGCCTGCCCCCATGAGATGGTGTTCAATTGAAAATGGGGCCTTGGTGTTATAATTATGGTTAGATGACTCATGAGGTTAGAACCGGGCCTCATAGGGTTAGTGCTGTTTTAAAAAGAGACACCTAGATTGATCTTGCTTCCTCTTGTGTGCTCTCTCTCTGTCTCTGTCTCTCTGCCTCTGTCTCTCTTTCCCTCCCATGTAAGGACATATAGAGAAGACAGTAACTGCATGTCATGAGAAGAAGCCTCAGAATACAACCTAACCTACCTGCTCAGCCCCTGGATGTTGAGTTCCCTGGCCTCAAGAATGCTGAGAAACGAAGTTCGGTTTGGAGCACTCCTCCCCAGTCTATGGGATTATATTATAGTCACTCATGCTGAATCATACAGTCTACTAGCTTTAATAGAGGAGCTGTAAATAGCCATTCAGTGAATCCCTTAAAAAAGCAGGGGATAGCCTGTCGTGGCGGCACACACCTTACTTCCAATACTTGGGAGGTTGAAATAGGAGGATTGCAATGAGTTTGAGGTCAGCCTGGGTCTATAGAGAGTTCCAGGTCAGCCTGGGCTAGAGTGAGACCCTACCTCAAAAAATAATAAATAATAAGCAGGGGATGTAACCATATTCCCTCAGCCCTTGGTGGCTTCTGCCTCAGCCTGTACAAGCAGGACCTCCAGCTAACATTCAAAGTTTAATCAGGTGTTTTCTGGAGATTCTGATATTCTCACAGCAATTCAGAAGATGTCACTCTACATGCTTCTACTCCAGGCTCCTCTGGCTTTCAATGTCATCTCTATAGCTAAGACATTAATGCCAAGCTGTGGCCTCAAAGCCACAATGATGGCAAGTGGGGCCATGTTCTCTGCAGCTTTAACCGAGTCACAGGCACACAACTAGTCCAGTCAGTGACCTTCTCACCTGGCCTCCTAAGAAATTCCAGTTTTGGCTTGGTGTCCCCTGCAGTGCCTCTGATCAGGAAAGAGTCCTTCAGCTTCCTCCTGCTGCATGTGCTGACCCATCAGACCTGGGTCAGGTGAGCAAGCACCTGTGGACATCTCTTCCTCAGGTCTCACCTTGAATCAGTGACCTAACACGCTGGAGTTATTCCCACCTAGCCATGAGTTATAGAGTTTGAGGGAAATTTTCCCTTGCAAGGTGACTCTGCTGTTTGCAGAAAAAAGAATTTGTGTGCCTGTCTGTGCGTGCACCACAGCTCTCCAGGGCCTGAATCAAGATATATGTCCTCAGTGTGCTCCTGCCAGTAGACATTTGACTCGCACCCCTACACGTGACATCTGTTTGTTCAAATGTCACACAATTCATAGTCCATGTGGGATCGTGGCGGGACTGTGACACTGAGCAGCTGAGGACTCCCCAGCTTGGCTGACTCCCCGGCATGCTGTAGTGGCTGGTGGCCAGAGCAGCGTACTACAGAGTTGGACCTCTGTACACAAGAACTCAGGCAGAACACAAAAGTGTACGTCCATAAGACCAGGTGAGAGACGGCTTTCCAGAGTTGCTTTGTTCTTTATATCATTTATCCAAAATGCACACAATCTTGTTCTAGGGTCTTGATTTCTTTCATGTGGTTCTTTGCGCTGAGGAGATTAAATCAGTTCCAATAGGTTCTGGCTTAATGGAGATGATAAACTTTTATTGAACTTGAGCACATTAAAATGAAATGTAAGCATAGGTGATTTTGGCGTACAAGTGGGGTCCTTTCCAATCTGAATAAAGCCAGCATGCTTTCTCTGGAAAATAACAGCTCCACGCCAGGCTCACTTTATGTGCTTAATTAAAATCTATTTTTGTGGCATAAAAAGGAGAGAAACAATGTCACAGCCCTGCTTTCCTTAGCAGTCTAAAGCAGTTATACCTTCAGTGATGAAATCAAAGGTGGACACATGCCTCTTCAAAGCAGACCTTGTCAGGAAGAGCAGGTACTGGGCTGTTTTACAACAGTGTCTGCTAATCTGTGATCTGTTTTGTCTGTGAATGGGATTATCATGGTAGTTTATTGAAAAAGAGCCAAAAACGATATTAAGTAAACTGTTTACCTAAAGCCACCAGTCTGAAAAATCCAAACTCAGACTCATTTCAGGTTTTAATCAAAATAAACTTTATTATAGTTTCAACTGGACAGTTAAACCTTTCAGGGTGTGTTCAACTTGCTGAATGTGTAAAACACGAGACCATGGCTCTCCACAGAAATTATGAAACTGTAAATATCGAGGTTAACCTCAGAAGGTTGCCTTTCTCTGCAACTCTCTGTTCAGCTTTTAGTCGGCCGGATCTCAGCCAGGCTCTGGGGCCAGGCGCCTGTCACCGGCTCTGCCAGTCCTGTAAGTCAAGAGCAGGAGGGCTGGTGTTCCAGCACAGCAGGGGGTGGCCATGGAGCCTGCCACTAACCGGAGCCTGATTTCTTAGGAAGGACATCTTTATGTCTCTGGGGCTGGCAGAAATACACTTGGCCTCTTTGACCCTCATAGTGACCCCCCAGTTCGAAAGGGTCCAAACGGTTTTTTATTAATGTCTGCTCTTACCCTGGGTGCATCTTAAATTCTAATCCAGGGCCAAAACATTTCACAAGAAGTCCTTTGATCTCCTTGAACACAGACAAAAGACCAAAAGAATAGGAACGTCAACCCAGGAAGCCCAACTTGAACACATTGTTTTGTCTCCTCATGGGGCTCGTAGCAAAAAGCACGGGAGTTCTGGTCTGCATTGGCATTGTTCAAGGCAGCAATGCAAAAGATTGCTTCTCCAGGACTATTGATCAGAAAATGGGTAGCCAAGAGAACATTCTGGGTATAATTCCTTCCAGTCTAATTTTCCAGGAATTTTCTCCTGGATCCCTTTAGACAAGGGTCAGTCCTCTGGACCTCCCACCATCATCTCTTAGTCTCCTTCACTCTAAGGCTGTTCTAGGTTCCAGGTTCTGTATCTGCAACGAGCTATACAAAATAAGGCAGTTCTCCTGACCAGCTCATAGGCAGGTTGGGTGACAGGCAGATACATTGTAATGCTGAAGAATATTTCTCTTGGGACTCGACAAAGGAAAGACATCTGTAGGAAGACAGTGCCCCTTGCAGGGCTCCCTCCCAGCTCTTCCTGAGCAGATGGCTCCATTTTCCTATCTCCAAACTCTCCTTCCTTCCCACAGCTCCTTCCTCAGAGCCCACTCCCTGTGGAACCAGATCCATCTGAGTGATGACAAAGATGTGTCATAGCGCATGTCCAGGCACTAACCATTAGTCACTCTCTGTTAGCAAGGTCATCCTCCCTGTGAGGAGGCAGCATTGGCTCCGCCTTTCCCTCTCCTCCTACTCAGGATGTCTTATGGAGACCTCATGTCAATATCCAGTATGTGTAGCATTAGCAGAAAAAGTCTGTCTAACCACCTGAACCGTGAGTGGTAAGATTCCACCCCTCTCCTGCAGTCTTTCAAAGGGATGACACTTCCATTGCTGATAGAGATAGGGGTAACAGATTTATTCTTCCATACTAAATAACTAAAATATGTTGCAACATACATCAAGCCATGGTTTTCAAAGCATTGGACACCAGCCAGTAACTGAGGTATGAGAAATAAGCCAAGCTTAGTTCTTCCATTGCCCCCGCTTACACCTGATTACAATTTTCAGGTAATGGCAGGGATGTAGGGGAAGCCAGGGAAAGCTTAGTGGTTCTTACTGAATTAAGGAGCGAGCACTGTGAGTCCAGGAAATCAAGGAAGCCAGAGTTCAGAGAAGAGCACAGGACTAGAGGAAGGAAGCTGAAGAGGGTCCTGCTTGGTCTGGTATTGCATACTACTGCTGGTATATATCTGTAAGAAGACTTGAGCCAGAGACAGGACCACTCGAAAGGGTTAGAGGTCACACAGACTGGGAATAGCTCCTCTTTCCACCAGCCAGAGAATCCTGAAGATAAATCTCAAGTCAATGTCCTCAGATCCCTCTTTAAAATATACAAAGATGAGAAAACAGCATGGTAAACTCAAAATAACAAAATAATGAAACACTAAAATTAGAGCACATCTGAATTACACATAAAACAGAAAACATAATGGAGAAAATGAATGAGATAAAAACTGGTAATTTGGAAAAAAAATCAGTAAATTTGGTAGAGCTTTATCCAGACTCATCATGAGAAGGGGAATTAAAAATCAACTATCAGAAATGAGAAATCACTGAATGAGATCTCAATTAAAAAATTCCACAGATTAATAGGTGGCCAACAGACTAGTATGAATAAATTTATGGCAATAAACTTGACAGCTTAGAAGAAAAGGATGGATTCTTTGATAACATGACCAATGTTCCTTCAAGAAGAAATGGGGAACTTCAATACATAATGCTTTATCTACCTAAAATTTAATTTGTGTGAAAAACTTTCTAACAAAGGAAATTTCAGGCTCAGGTGTCTTCTTTAGTGAAATCTCCAAACATTTGTAAGAGAAAAAATATATTTGGACAAATTCTTAGAGAAATTTGAGCCTATTCTGTAAGTCCAATATTTCTCTAACACCAAATCTAAATGAAGTTTTCCTGAAAAATACAATACAAATACAGTTTTATAGGTGAAAATTTTCTGAGTAAAATATTACTTAAAATTCATTGATTTGGCTTGTTCCCATTTTTCAAGTCCTTACTGAAATATCCCATCCACATAGAGACATTTTCTAGTTCTCTATATCTTAGCGGGCGTTGTGGCTCAAATCTGTAATCCTAGCACTTGAGAGGCTGAGGCAGGACAATCTTGAGTTCAAAGCCAACTTGGGTATATAGTAAGACCCTGCCTCAAAAAAAGTGTCAAATAATATCTCCAGACACCATCACCTGCTGTGAATCTGTTGATCACTTTTACAGTACTTACACACTAATTTTGTTAGTCATTGTTTTGCTTGTCTTATCCATGAACATTTGATCTCTAGAAGGGAAGGAATATATTCAGAACCCTTGATTTGCTTTTCTCCACAACTGGTATGGTGTCTGGCACAGAGCACCCTCTCAGAAACACTGATTTATGAATAAGGGAAGGAAACCAATAGACTATGGAAAAGTTGAAAGAGCCTTCACTGGGAACATGCCATTGGGTAAACTGGTACTAGTTGGCACAGATGAATAGGGGTCCCTGGTTTTGACAGGCCCAGAGTTCATTCCAAATTGACCCTGATAATCTTAAAACAAAAACAAAAACTTATTTCACTATTTATAAAATGGGGCTCTAAGTAACTGATAGGATGCTATGAGACCTGATGTCACTTTAGGATTCAATTAGCTCCACCTTCATGATTAGGATTAATATCCTCCTAGGAAGAGACTCCAGGGAGTTTCTTGAGCCTTCCATTGCAGAAGGATACAACAAGAATTGAGCGACCAATGAACCAAAAAGTGGAGTTTTACCAGAATTTCCACAGGTATTGACCTTGGCCTCTCAGCCTTCCAATCTGTGAGAGATGTCTCTTGTCTTACTTAGCTTATGATATTTTTGTGATAGAAGCCTAAGTGAACTAAGTTGTTACATATTTGGAAGATCATGAACATTTTGAATAATGCAAGTGTATGATTTGGAGAAATGCAAGTCAGAACTGGAAATATACATTGATGTCAGATCGGTCTGATCTTCGAATCTGTGGGCCACAGGAAACCAAAAAGGAGCTAGGGGTGAGGTAGGAAGAGGTGGGTGGGGAAGATATAGGCTAGGATGCTTTATAATTTATAAGAAAGACACCAGTTACTGTGGAGCAAAAAGAGGTGAAGATGCAGCAGAAAAGAAACTTTTTTTCAGTCATCTAGACTCCATTAAGGAAAGCCTTGCGTTTTTTTTTTTTTTTTCAGGTGCCCAAGAACCTCACCTCCAGACTCTCTTAGGGGATTCCAAATAACACCCAGTGCCAAAGCTAAGACTGGATTAGAATGAGGCAGATCTCTACTGTGGAGATGAAGACAAAATCAAAAAAGCAGATTAGGAAACATTTGAAACGTCATGAATTTTTGATACAATTTTTCATACCCAGAGGTTACTGATGAGAACCATGGAGAACTTCAATTCTCTGATGAAGGAGGAATAGAAAAGGGCAAAATGTTTAAAATCCCCAAGGCTACCAAGACACAAAACAAGAGAATTGGCAGCAGGGCCCTAAGAAGTCACGCCTGGGGAAGAGCAAGTAGATAAATGGGTTAGTGAGGGAATTAGCATTGGAACAGATGCTGTACGGTTGAAGGTTGAGTCAGGCTTTCCTAGTAACTCATTAAACAAAGACATTCCAGAAGGGCAAATGGGACAGGGAACTCTCTGGGCTACCTGAAGGTGGGACTAAGTGGTCACTGTGGAGGACAGAGAACACTAAGAACAGGGAAGGCCTGGGGACCAGTGAACAAAGCTAAGCTGTTGCTGGAAATCCCTCCCGATGGACATAGATTCACTGGGATTATAAACTTAATTGTGCAAAACTTTCCCATGGATGGCTGTTACCATCCTTCACTCCTGGGTGGCATTATTATTTCTGAATAGCTACCACCAGGAACAGCCATGGGCTGTGCAAGAATCCCAGGTGAAACTAGACATAAATGCCATTGCACTGGGATTGATTTACTAGGTCTGGAATGGAGTCAGACATGTGAATTTCAAATAAGTTCCTCACGTTTTATTGATGTGCTGCCAAGTTAGAGAATCACGAATATAGATCACCACCTTGTCCAAACAGAGATTTTGCACAGGCACAGAAAACTTAAGTGTTTGAAATTATCACCCGTTTTTTTTTTTCCTTCACAGTTTATCTATCTGGAAGAAGAAACCTGATCCTTAATGCCTATCCTGCATATATAATTATAAACACACATGGTGCTGTTAAATAAGTGAAGACCATTGAAAACATAAGTATATGAAAGTCATTGAAGAATTCTCAGTTTTAAAAATGGGCATGTGATGTTCGAGTGAAAGTTTTGATTATGGAACTTGCAAGGATGAAATGAAAATGACTTCAAGGAAGGTCCAAGCAACCATTTCCAAAGCTCTGTTCCAAATACAAGGGGGAAGAATTCCAGGGGAAGAGTTGTCATCATGCTGAGGTCAGTGTCCCCTCAAAGGAGCAGGGCAGGAGAGGAACTATAAGGGGCCATGGGGGAGAAGGGACTTAAGGGAGTGTGGGGGAGAGGGGCTTCAAGGGGTCAGGGACAGGTGGGGGAAAGGGCTAAAATGAGGCTCCACACAAGTGTCTTGTGTGGGGAAGTGCAGCAGCTCTGAGTGTGACTCGAGCTGGAAAACAAGGGAGGCTTTGATGGCAGAGAAGTTGCTATCTGAGAAACAGCTGTTGTCCCTCAGTGAAAAGAGGCTACATATGGCTACTAAATGAAATGTCTTAGTAGTGCTAGTTTGTAATATATAAATAGCAGAAATTCATTTCTTTTGGTTCTAGGGGCCTGGGAGTTCAAGATAAAAATGTGGGTAGTCCAGTGTCTTGGCCAGTCTTGTTTTCTGCCCCAGAGACAACACTCTCTAATGTCCTATCATGGCAGAGAGAAGGCAGCTCAGAACTACTTTAGATCCTGCCTGAGAGGACTACTTGGATCCCAACAGAAAAAAACTTTGTGTAGAGAAGATAACCAGGTACCTAAGACTTCAAAATAGAACTACACCACAGAGAGAAGTCAGGATGGCCACAGAGCCCCCAGCAGGCTTTCATCCTTGTCAGGACTGAGAAGAGCAAACCCATCTTGAGACAGTATCAATCAAGGAAAAGATTTCAGTAACCCTGTTCTCTTGCTGTATTCCAGCCCTGGAAAGAACATATGTTAAAATTATCCTGGTAATAGAGGAAAAAAAGAAAAGAAGAACTTGGTGTTAAATCAGCTTTAGCATCTTGATTACCTCAAATGGACTGCAAGCAGACATCCCAACCGCTGAGCATATGGATTTAAGAACCTAACCTTGGATCTTACTTTTTCATACAATGACAATGGTGAATTTAAAGGAACTGTGACAGATGAAGGCACTTTCTGATTTCATCTCATAGATTGTACATGTTTAATATGTGGGTTATATGAGTTTACTCTCTCCCCTTTTTCCATTAAGAAAGAACCAAAACTCCTTTTTTACCATCTGCCCTGTCTTACAGTTAGAAATCCCTTACCTAGTAGGTTACCCTGCTGATTGAGCTTTTGTAAACAAGTCAGAGACAAGATAGAACAATGTAAAAAATTAAAAAATAGGGTAGTACATAAATGATAAGAAAGCAGAGCATGGCCACACATACCTATAACTCCAGCACTGAGGGGAGCAGAGACAAGAGGAACACTATGATTCCCTGGTCAGCCAGTCTACCCAAAATCCAGGGTTCTCCAGGTTCAGTGAGAGACTCTATCTCAGGGAAATAAGACAGATGGAGGACACCCAATATCTTCCTCTGGTCTTCGTGAGCATGCGTAAGGGGTATCTGCAAATACACAGGCACTAACCCTTCTACACACCACAAAAAAAAATCACAGGAAAAACAATTAAAGATCAGAAATCTCTTTCCAAACCAAGAGAAATGATAATTCCACAAAACAGAACA
The DNA here is from genome assembly GCA_004024765.1 of Zapus hudsonius. Lineage (NCBI taxonomy): Eukaryota > Metazoa > Chordata > Mammalia > Rodentia > Dipodidae > Zapus > Zapus hudsonius. The sequence goes on from PVHP010026065.1 coordinate 20,773, forward strand.
TGCATTATAAGGATACAAAGCTTTGTTTTCATCAGATATGATAAGACACACAGGCACAGAAATCACTCTGAAAGAGCAAGTGTTTTATGCTCACAGATCCTTTGAAACAAGCAGCCATACAGAGGAAGTAACAGGGTATATTCTGAGCATGAGGAGAGGGGGAAACTGAAGGAAAGCCTTCACCATGGCTTTTTTTTTTTTTGGAAGGAAGAGGCAGCTGGGTAGGGTAAGCAGGTTAGGACTGGATGGGCTGGATCAGTACCACTGTGCCCAAGTGTCTGGTGCCCGGCTTGAGATGATAGGGTTTGGTTGAAGGTCCTAACTGTGAGATCTCTGTGGAAGAGGAGGTCGGGGTTGTGTTGGAAAGGCATATTGCAGGCAGATCCTGCATTATCTTTAGGAATTTCCTAGGCTAGAAAGGGGCTGTCAATCAGTGTCAGCATAGCCTCAGACACAGAAAAGAAAAAGACGTGGTTAAAAGAAATTTTAGAAACTAAACAACAGTGTCAAATGTAGCAAAGAAGCCTAGACAGTTAAAAAATTTTAAAAAAGTAAATGTTGGATTTTTCCAATAGAGTGACTGCTTTGTGCACTTTGGGAAAGGTACTTGGGGAGTGTAGTGAGGGTAAGAGGAATCAAGAATAAGTCATCTGAAAAGAAACTGTGTCCAGGTGAGATTACTACCTCAGAAAGTGATCTGCATACTTGTGCTCATTGCAGCATTAATCCAAATCACTGAGAGATGAAGACAACCTCACAGTCCACTGACGGACATATAGATAAGGAAAACGTGGTGCAGACACACCGTGTGTGGTGGTTTGAATCACCTGCCCCTCATAGACTCATATGTTTTGAATGCTTGGTTCCTATCTGATGGCAATTTGGGAGGTGGAGCCTTACTGGAGGAGGTGTGCTGTTGGGGGTGGGCTTAAGGGTGTTATAGTGAACTCCACCTTGCCATAATTTGGGTCATTCTCCTGCTTCTGTTTTCTGTCTGCTGTGGCAGAGGTGATGCCCAGCCTCTGCTCATGCCATGTTTTCCCTGCCATCATGAAGCGTCACCCTGAGACTATAATCCAAAATAAGCCCTTTCTTTCCATCAGCTGCTTCTGGCGGGGCGCTTTTCTAAGCAAAGAGAAGGTAATTGCAACAGAAAATTGGTACCAGTGGAATGGAGTCGATGCTACTGAAAACCATGGTATCTGGAAGGTTCCTAGAGCCAAACCTCACAAATGTTGAATGGTGACTGTACAGGGATCTGGGAAAGAACAGGGTTGCTGGGTAACAGATGAGATGCTGATCAAAGGGTGCAAAGTAGCAGACAAGCCCCATAAAACGTCTGGAGGGTGAAAGAGAAATGCTGTCAGGGTTTGGGTAAAATAAGTAAGTATGTGAAATGTTCAATTTGTCCATTTGCTTCAGTATCATCACCATTTTACTATCTGCGTGTATCTAACAATATCATGTTGTAAACTTCAAATATAGCCAATAAAATCTCTAGTATAAAAAGAAAGAAACCATGCCCAACTGCGGAGATTGCAGATATATGACCCTGAAGCAAAAGAAAAGACCAGCAGTGTGACTGAGGGAAGATCAGAGAAGAAGATGAACCTTACTGTGTTTTGTTAGGTTTGTTTTTGTTTTGGTGGATAAGAGAGATAAATGTGCGTGTAGGCATAAGAGGAAAAACAGGATGAAGAGAGTCGTAGACATTGGACCAGATTCCTTGAGGACTTCCACTGATTCTGATTTCTAACAATGCACAAATAGGCATCACAGCTTCCATGAGACATCGTGCTTATCCAGTCTCACTTCACCATCAACTGTGTGCACAAAGATGGGAATCAGCTGGCTGATCTGCAGCTCGGTGACACTAGAGACTCTGGACAGAGTGTGGCAGGCTCTTTAGAAGTTTGTTTTTAATCACAGGATTGTCCTAATTATAAGTCTCTGGTATCCTCCCACAATCTTGCATACAGAAGACCCAACAGATAAAACAATTGGCTTCCTTTCTAATATGAGCAGGGTGCCACAGGCATGGTGTGTTTATCCATTTTTCCATGTGGAGAATATGTTTCTGGAGGTCAAAAGCTCCATAAATACACACAACATAAAAGTCGATCTGCACGTGTTTAGAGCAATGGTAAGAAGTAAGCCATACCATACTGGTTTAATTAAGAGAGGCAACTTCAAGAACCTGTAGGCCAGCAGATAGACTTCTCAGATGACAGGGCCCTAGCACATGCTCTCAGAGCTAAACTCCGCCAGAGTAGGTCACTCCACTGCTCCTCATCAATGCAAAATCAGCGGGCATGGTGGCTCACACCTGTAACCCCAGCACTTGTAAGGCTGAGGCAGAAGAACTGCATGAATATAAAGCCAGCATGAGCTATACAATGAGTTTCAGGCCAGTCTGGTCTGCAGAATGAGACCCAGTTACAAAAAGAACATCCCTTCTCTTCAGATATATGTATTCATCTATCGCAGTTAAGAAATCATATCTGTTTGTTCACACAACCATCCTCCAAAGATTTATTATCTCTGTTCTATTCAGAAACCCTAGCGAGCCAGAAGAGCAAGATAAGTTCTCTTTTTAGAATGAGGACATGCACACATGTTCTAAGGACACAGCCATACACACTCTGCTGTCTATGTGCACATCTATCTATAAGCCTGGAGCTTTGGTGAAGACTGTCCTGTGCACCCTCCACAGATGAAGTGTGAGCTCTCCCTGAGCCGGTGCTGAATGGAGTATTTCTTTCCCTGTGGTGGTGTAAGCAAGAAGATGAGCCAGACCCCCTCCCTCAGATTCACTTCTTCTACAAGGAAGGCAAAAAGAAATGTAATGCAGGGTCACCGCCTAGAGAAATTTACCACAGGAAGAGAATTATAGAAGGACGTACAAGTCTATGCCACAGACAGATGGTTTAGGAAAAGGTTTGTGCACTTTGGACTTGGGCAATCCAGAGTCCTGTAGGCAAGCTGGGGTTGGTGCAGGTGTCTGCCTCACACCAATGGGCACACATGCCATTTATCCAAGAAGAAACCTAATTCTGGAGGGGTTGGATGTAGCTTTGCTGGCTAGTCTCCTTTCTGCAACACGCCTCCCCAAAGCTCCAGGGAGAGTGCTCCCTTCTCGGGAGCCAGAGAACCAATAGCGTTTAAAAAAAAATAAGTAAGTTGGAAGGAACTTTCCTTCCAGGAGAAAAATAGCCATGACAGAGTTTGGCACAGAGCTGGGGCTAATACTCTAACCATCTAGAGCCCTAATCAACTGCAGACATTTGAGGACCAGTCTGTGCTGGCAGACACTCAGGAAGCAAACAGGAGAGACTTTTGTCCCTGGGGGCCCCTCTGCCCTGCTCCCATGTGCCCTGACTAATCATCTTTGTAGATGTTGGGTCAGGGTCTACAAGAAGTCTGACGAAGGTTCCTCACTTGCCTTGTTTACACTGCTAATTTTATCTCTGCTTGGAAAGCTAATGGTATTATTTCTACTTTAACTATGATAAATGTCCAGTTGAAGCAGGCTGGGGCACATTAGAGACCAATACAGCAAATCCAAAAACGTTTTGATGTGGGAAATATTCGTATTGCTGAACTCCCAATTCTGTCCAGAATCCCTTCCTTGGAGATGACATAAGAGAGGTCCTTCCAGCCCAGGACTTCCCAGACTTCAGTTTCAGGACAAGAGACCTCAGCAGCCTGGTTGAGCTGGATCACAGCATCCAGGCCTGCAAGGCTGCTCTGTGCTCATTGAAGCTTGAGAACATCTAATATGCTCCCAGGAACAATGCCGGGGAAACGAAGGGCCAAGGCGATGGCTCAGAGTCTAGTTGGTAGCTACAGTTGTCCTGTCTGAGACATCAAGGAAAGCAAAGAGTTTTAATTATTCGTGTGATTAAACAGTGCTTATCAAACTTTGGGGTACATACAAGTCAACAGGGAATCTTTAAAATATACTCTGTTTTTATTTGATTTGATTTTATATATGATAACAGGTTATATTTTTAATCCCCTTGCCCCTGCCTCCATTTCCCTGGGGTTATAGTATTCACTGTTGGGTTCTGATGACCTCAGTCAGTCCCTGCGGGGGAACCGTGCCCTTGGGGTATTTAGACTACATTTTAAAAATATTTTATTTATTTATTTACTTGAGAAAGAGAGAGAGAGAGAGAG
>PVHP010026066.1:0-24990 GCA_004024765.1 Zapus hudsonius
AGAGAGAGAGAGAGAGAGAGAGAGAGAGAGAGAGAGAGAGAGAGAGAGAGAGAATGGACACACCAGGACCTCCAGCCACTGCAAGTTAACTCCAGATGCATGTGCCACCTTGTGCATCTGGGATTACATGGATACTGGGGAATTGAACTCTGCTCCTTCTGCTTGCAGGCCTTAACAGCTGAGCCATCTCCCTGTTTTCTTTTTCTAAAGAAGTGTTGCAGGGTGGGGGGGTCGCAGTAGAGATGGCTAAACTGTTAAAGGCAGTTGCTTGCAAAGCCTTATGACCCCAGTTAAAATCCCCAGTTCTATGTAAAACCAGATGCACAAAGTCATGCTGTGTCTAGAGTTCATTTGCAGTGTCAGGAGGTCCTGGTGTGCCCATTCTCATTCTCTCTCAAATAAATAAATATTTTTAAAAAGAAGGGTTTGGGGGTATAGTGCAGCAGTAGAGTACTTTTTAGTATGTACAAGGCCCTGATTCACTTCCAAGTAACACATACACAGTTTTTCTGAAAGTTAAGGGTCATTTAAGTATTTTCCTAAATTCTAAATGCAAAAAAAAAAAAATCAAAACAAATTAAAACTACTGAGTCCAATAGCAATATTTCTACACAGTCCACCTCATGGTTACATTTTATGGCAGCATTTTTTTAGCTAGCAGATAATTACACTTTGAATAAATTTCATGTGCATAAGTACCATAGAAAAAAATTTATATAGAATGAATTGAGATAATTCTATTTAACTGACTTATACAATGTTTACTTAAACTACCCAAGGAAAATGAGGGTTTTTAAGGATTAATTATAAGGCCTAAAAATATAAAATAAGGAAATACTTGGTAGTCTTACAGCCATGTCATTGAATAAACACTGCTGTGCAAATGTGATTTTATTTAAGTTTATAAAGGCCAAAATATTATTGGCTGATAATTTTCTGTGACAGAGCACATGGCCAGAAGTAACTGCTTAAAAATCAGGACTCCAAATCAGACAGCTCAAGTCCTCACCTGAAAATCCACCTCTAAGCTGCAAAAATAAAGCATGGAGTTTATCACATAATACCACATAAACTATTTTTCTAACAGAATCTGAAAACACTGATTCTTTTCTTTTAAGTTTATGCTCTTATATATGTGTGTGTGTGTCTTTCTTACAAACGACTTACCAAGATTTACATCTGGTAGGATCTTGTCAAGAAACTGTGTTTCCCCACCATTGGGGGAGAGAAAATCTGCCAGAAGTTGACTATTACTCAGCTCTGGATGCTGTAAAAGTCTCTTCAGTGAACAAAAGAGAGAGGAAAAAACAGTTTAGAATCTAGATGTGTAGCCCAAACTACATGAAAATGGTTTAAACAAACAAAAAACAAGTCACCAAAATGTATTTTATGTTCTAATAAAATAAATGCATTTGTAGAGAGAACAGTACAGCATGGCACGTAAGATTGTGGCCTCTATGTGTACACAGCTGGCAGGAAGGGCTTGGACTCTGGTCTCCCATGCGCTAGCTCAGTGACTCTGGGAAAGGTTCTAGACTGCCCAAGAGTAGGCTTGCTACTGGATAATGAATAATGAAGATACTGGCACTCTCTACATCAGTGTGTTGTTGCAAAAAGTATTTGACACACAGGAAGATTAAACTTTAGCTACTATTACTTCTCATTTCTCAACCTCAAAATGACCATTACAAAACAAGCTCAGACACTTGCCTGGTATGCACGTATAGGCACTTCATTCAACCTCCCACAGCAAATTAAAGCATAAAGTATAATATCCTATCCAGGTATGGTGGTGTAAGCCTTTAATCCCAGCACTCAGGAGGCTGAGGTAGGGGGATTGCTGTGAGTTCGAGGCCAGCCTAGGACTACAGTTGCAGGCTGGTCTGGGGTACAGTGAGACCTTACCTGGGGAAAAAAAAGTACAATATCCTAAAAATTTCTTGATAATTGAAGTAATATGACATAAAGAGTTTTCCAGAAAACTCTATGTGGAAATGGAGTGGGGGTGTAGAACACCTTGGAAATTTTGTTTTCTGTTTTCATAACATTATCTCATTTCTTTTAAAAAAATTTTTATTTGCCCACGTGTGTGTTTGTGTGTGTACATGCATGCATGTGCCAAAGTCTCTAGCTGCTGCAATCAAATACCTGTCCGTCTCTATGTGAAAGAGAGGAGAACTGAACCCAGACTGGCAAGCTTTGCAAGCAAGCACCTTTAACTGCTGAGGTGCTCTCCCCAGGCCTATTATTTTAATTTTCTAACAAAATAAACATTTTTTCCTTTATTAAAATAAACTAACTTTTAAAGGCCAAGGTGAACCCAGACTTGCATGTTTTAAACAGTTACAAAGCTTTATGAGCAGAATAATTTTTTTTGTTCACATGCACGTGGGAATTGAACCCAGGTCAGCAGGCTTTGCTTCTTTTTAGCCATCCATACTTTTAAATAGTTTAAATTAATTAAAGATACCTGCCGACCAGGAAATAGCCAGTACTTCATTGGTCCATCAATTAGAGCTGGGTATAAAGGTCAGTGCAGATGGCTGCCTATCCAGTTCAAGACCCTGAGTTCAGCCTTTGGTGTCACACAACAATGACAAGTCAACAGCATATAGCTCTTACAAAAATTCATTCTAGAATTCACATGATAAAAACATTTTTAGGGCTAGAGAGATGGCTCAGCGATTAAGGCACTTGCCTCCAGTGCCTATGGCCCCCAGTTCAATTCCCCAGTACCCACATAAGCTAGCCCCACAAAGTGGTAGCCCCAGTGCTTGCGCTCTCTCTCTCTCTCCTCTCTCTCTCTGCTTGAAACTTAATAAATAAAATATTTTTTAAAACATTTTTAATTCACATAGACAGGTACAATAGAGACATATTTGCATCCATATTTTCTGCAGCACTATTCACAACAGCTGAGTTCTATACTCAGTGTGGACAGAAATACACACATATACATGGTTTTTGAAGTTTTATTTAGCCATAAAGAATAAAGTTGTCATTTATAGAAAAATGGATGGAACTAAAGATCATGCTAAACAAAATAAGCCAATCTCACAAAGACAAACATCAAAGGTCTTTTTTTCTTCTCCTAAGTAGAATCTATATGTATTTTAAAGGGGGTGGGCACTGGGGAGGTGGCTCAGCGGTGAAAGGCAAAGCCTGGCAACCTGGTTTCAATTCCTTAATACTTACCTGTGATGGTCAAGTTTTATTGTCAACTTGACCTTTTTAGTAATTTTGGGTGAGTCTTCGATGTTGTTCGCAGGAAGGTAGCCCTCTCAGTAGGGAGCAGGATGTAAGAAAGCTCAGGGAAGCTAAAATGAACATCCCTTCCTGGGAGGTCAGCACAGGAAGGAAATTCCAGAGACTCAAGAAGCTAATAAGTCTATGATAGGGTTGCAAGACCCCACCCTAAGGCTATATAAGAGGGAACAGATCCCCCCCCAATGCCTGTTTGCTGTTAAGTGTGTGTGGTGCTGGTGATGGGTTTCTCTCTCTTCTCGTACCTGTGAAAGAAGGCTCTTTCACCATTATGGAACTTCCCCTGGATCTGTAGCTTCAATAAATCCTTTCCTCCCATAAAATGTGCCTTGGTTTGGAGATTCATCCCAGTGGCATGTGACCGACTATGACAGTTGAGATGAATCTGTGTGAATTTTGGTTTTCGGAACTTGTGTGCTAGAAGAATGGACATGGATTTGGTACTTGCAACTGAAAATGCCTTCCAGAGTGGTAAGCCATGTTTTATGGACTATTCTGGTGAGAATTTGAAAATGCTAAGTGTAGAAAGAACTGTATTTGGAGGATTGGCTTATGAACTTTCTAAGGGGAAGGAGAGACTGAAGAGAAAGTTATCAGAACTGTGTTACTGGAATAAGAGCTGGCTGCATTCTACTGCCTATGACCAGAGAACTTGTTCAAGGTTGAACTTAAGAAATGGACTGTTGTGTTTAGTTAACAGTATGGAACTGAGAATTTAAGATTTAAGGTTGAAAAAACTCAAAGCAAGTTTAACTTATTGGCACAGAGACTGTATTTAGGTTACTGAAGCTGCTGTCAACACATTAGCAATCCTAAAGAAGATAGCCTAACTGCTCTACTTTGAAGCAATGGAATAGATGCCTGAGGTGTTTCCACCCAGGAAGGACTGAATGAAAGACTACGCAAACTCTTTTGGACAAAGAGAGCTGAAAGGAAGGAATTTGCTCTTCAAGGTCACAATTTATTTTGTCTCTGAATTAACAACATGGCTGTGTCCTGCATACCTGGTATTGGTTTTGGAAGCATGAGAAGTGCATGTATGGAGTGGGTCATGAAGTGCACATGGTTTCAGGAGCCACTGCTGAGATGCGGTATATGGAACAAGGTGTGAAGTCCCTGATCGGCCAGTGAAGCAGTTGGAAAGATGGACCATGTTTTGCAATGGAGACCCAGAGATGTTTTGGACATACCAGGACTGTGCAAGGGCTACCATGGAGTACTGTTGGTTTGGGATGGAAGTTTTCTCAGCTACTCAGCCACACTGGAGGGGCGGAATTGGAAAATCTGGAGACTGTCAGATATTGGATTTGAACTGCAGATGTTTAATGCTTGCCTAATGGTTACTGAGTTTGCATTGGTCCAATCTCTCCTTGTTATGCCTCATAGCAGTTGGAAATGTTTACTCCGTGTCATTATATATTAAAATTTTTTCATTTTACAGAACTCAGTTAAGAGACTTTGACTTATGTTGAGGGAAGATTATGCCTCTGTGATTGTATGTGGAATAGTTATATCATGTTAGGCAGAATTATGATCTTGTTGCTGTCTTCATTTGGAAATTAAGTATGATATAAGGATATATGATTTGAAGTCAAGTTGACTAGGAGTGGACTTGTTGTGGTCAAGTTTTGTTGTCAACTTGAACTTTATAGTAATCTTGGGTCTTTGATGTTCACAGGAAGGAAGAAGGAAGCCCTCTCAGGAGGAGGCAGGATGTAAGGAAGCTCAGGGGAACTAGATGTGAATGAACATCCCTTCCTGGGAAGGCAGTGTAGGAATGCAATTCCAAAGACTCAGGAGGCCATTAAGTCTGCCATAGGGTTGGTTGCAAGACACTACCTTAAGGCTATATAAAGGGAGAAGGACCCCACCCCCATTTGCTGTTCTGTGTGTGGTGTTGGTGATGGGTTTCTCTCTCTCTGCTTGGACCTGTGAAAGGGGGTCAGCCTCTTTCACTTTTATGGACCTTCCCCTGGATCTATAGCTTCAATAAATCTTTTCCTCCTATAAACAGTGCCTGATTTGGAGATTCATCCCAAATGACTGTGGCTGACTACAACACCATGTAAAACCAGAGGCACAAAGTGGCACATGTGTCTGGAATTCTCTCTATCTCTTTCCTTGCAAATAAACAAATAAAAATATTTTTTTAATTCATGAAAGAAGACTATTTGGGAAGAGAAACAGTAACAGTAGGAAGTGGAGAAAGGGACAAGAAAATAAAGGGTAATAATGGGGGCAAACATGGTCAAAGAGAATCATATACATATGTGAAAATATCGTGACAACCATGATTCCACACAATGAATACACACTAAAAAAAAAGACAAAATAAATGAGGCAAACAGAAAAAAGAAAGCTCATAAATACAAGAAAAAAACAAGACTACTTTCACTAGCAATGTATTAAATTAAGAAATACAGTTGGTGATATACCTGTAGATATTCCTGAAATTCTTCTCTCTTTGATTTTAAGAATTCATAGTTTTTGGGACCAATGATCCTCTTGGATGGAAGCTGGGCATCAGGAAATGTGCCTGGAATTTGTGCATATTACAGTCTTTACTAAATTCTGCTACTGTTTTAAAGACTTAATTTAAAATTTATTATGGCAAATTCAAATTCATAATACTGCCCTGTAGAGAAGTGACACTATCTTTTAAATAGTCTGCACAGAGAGCTTCAAATCAGAAATCCAGACCAAAGTACCTGAGTCTACTAATATGTAAGATATCACTCAACAACCCTTCTTTGATTTGCCAATAAATCAGCTTCAAAAAGTATATGAGGGCTAGAGAGATGGCTCAACAGTTAAGGCTTTTGCCTGCAAAGCAGAAGGAACTGCGTTAAATTCGCCAGTACCCACATAAAGCCAGATGCACAAGGTGACACATGTGTCTGGAGTTTGTTTGCAGTGTCTAGAGGCCCTGGCATGCCCATTCTCTCTCTGTCTGCCTCTTTCTCAAATAAATAAAAATTTTAAAAAGTGTATGAAACAGGGCTGGAGAGATGCCTCAGCAGTTAAGGCGCTTGCCTGCAAAGCCTAAGGACACAAGTTGGATTCCCTAGTACCCACATAAAGCCACATGCACAAGATGGCACATACATATGGAGTTCATTTGCAGCAGATGGAGGCCCTGGCACACTGATATTCATTCATTCTCTCTCTCTCTCTCTCTCTCTCTCTCTCTCTCTCTTTCTCTCTAGACTCTCTCTTTTCTCTCTCTCTTCCATGTACTCTCTCCCAGCACTCAGGAGGCAGAGGGAGGAGGATCACAGTGAGTTCGAGGCCAGCTTGAGACTAGACAGTGAATTCCAGGTCAGCCTGGGCTATAGCCATACCCTACCTCAAAAAAAATTATATAGACATCCATACAAATATATATATGGAGGCCTGTTAGACAAAAACCTTATAAAAGAAATACACTGATTCTTAGGAGCATTATGTAGCATTTTGCCTATATAATGTAAGCTTAAAAGCAGAATTTAACAACCATAGATAGACATGCTTTCTCAAATAGAGACTTTAGAAACTGTAGTAATTACAAAGGATAATAATGCTGGGAATTCAACCAGTGTTGGTTGATTCAGGAGTTGAAGGAATGAAAGTGAATTTTCTTCCTGAGCCTTAAACAAAAAAAGTCCTCAGAGAAAGAACAAAACAAGAGAGTCTTGCACTGGTCTGGCAGAGAGAAAGAGAATTATTTGTAGACAAGTACAAATTCAAAATCTAGGCATAAACTATGCAATAGTAGTTTGAATTCTTTATCTCCCTATAATAGTCACCTTACCAAGGGCTTTGCTCTTATGTTAGGGGAAAGATTTGTGACCATATTATAGTACAGAGTTAACATAAATTTAGATCAAGAAATCTTCCAGAGGGCTTTCCTAAAACCAAAAAGATTCCAAACATACAAACACAGTCCACCAACCCAATTGTAAAATCTCTGCCAATGTTTGCATATGATAGTAGGTGAAATAAACAGCGAGGGAGGAGAGCTTCTTTTCCCATTGATCTACCCAAAGAAACACAACAATAATAAGCTTCATCTCCATTCCGCAGGACCCACATAAGGCCAGACACACAAAATGCACATGAGTATGAAGTTCGATTGCAGTAGCAAGAGCCCCTGGCATGCTCATACTATATATTTATTCTTTCTCTCTCCTAAATAAAACAAAAACAGTCAAGCTCACTGGTTAAAGGCACTAGCCTGCAAAGTGTTCCATTCAGGGTTCAATTCCCCAAAACCTAAAGCCATTTGTGACTGTTTGCAGCAGAAAAAAAGAGCCTGTCACACACATGTACACATGCAAATAAATAAGTAAAAAAAAGAAAAAGCAATAAATATGCAAAAATTTAAATACAGATGAACAAAAAGTATATTTCTATTCTTAATAAAACTATACATAACTGTCACTATCATATAAGTTTGGTGCAATTGCTTAATCTTTCACAACAGCTTCAAGAAGGTTAATTTCAAGAATCGCAATGTTTTAATACAAAAAGAATGACATACCATGAAATTCTGTTAGTTTTGATTCAAGTACATAGAATTCAAGATATCTTCTATAGACAGACCAATGTTCAGGTTCATGTCCAACTGTAAATTGAATAAAATTAATTTTACAACCAACTACTTAAAAAGGATTCAATCTTTAAAGCATTATTAACAAAAACTGGATTAGGCCATAGTCTTTATATTTGGTGTTATATTAACAAATTTCATCCTATATTTCATTTTTTTAAGGCAGGGTCTCACTTTAGCCCAGATTGGCCTCAAGCTCACAGTGATCCTCCTACCTCCACCTCTTAAGTGCTCAGATTAAAGGTGTGTACCAGCACCTCTGGCTTCATCCCATATTTTAATTTTAAAATATCTAGAAGAAATTGATAAATTTCATCTATTTATGAAGTCGCATTGAGCAAATATACTTTACAATAGAATCAGGGCTGGCAAAACCTTTAGAAAAATATATAATTATTGTTTAAATGCCACCAAAAAATATATATTCCATAAAAATTTATAATCGTTTTCACACTCTTAAATATTTGCCAAACTGTCCTGATGAAACGACATGGTGTAGAGAGGGACAGAGCACCCTATAGTGATACAAGTGCTCTATATGTCTGTACTAGTCACTTCTACCCATATGTTGCTATGGAGCACCTGAAATGTGCCTAGCACAACTAAGGAACTAGAAGCTTAATTGAATTTAATCCACACATGTGCCCAGTGACTACCAAATTAAAAAGCACAAAGTAGTGGTTGAAAGAATGAGTCGAGACAAGATTCTTATTCCAACCCAACCCAGTGGCCCCAGTTATGATCAGTCTTTGAACAAATGATTTCATCTCACTGAACCTCAGTTTGATTGCAGAATAATTGTGCCTATCACATAAAAGATAATACACTTAAAGAACTTTTGTGTATACAAACAGAACCAGCACCCCCAACATGTTAAAAGCCAAGGCTAGCACTGCATGCCATTCTAATACAGATCTGAGCACTCCAAGGATCAAATCAATCAAAACTAAAACCACTCCAAACCAGAACTCCGTCTCTTCAGAAAATACAATCTATACTTAGGAAGTTGCGGCAGAATGATCACAAATTTGAGGCCAGCCTGGGTTACATAACAAGTCCCAGGCCAACCTGGGCCATGAACAGAGAATCCTGTTTTCTTCTTCAATGAGAGGTCTCAAGAGATTGATGGAGAGTGGGAGGTGGGAAAAAGGGAGGAGGGAGAGGGAGAAGAGAAGAGGGAGGTATCTGCAGCAGAACTCAGCCAGGAGTCTGGGCCGGGATGGCCGTGTACATGTGCGTGTAAGGATGCTGAGAAGGAACGGCAAGCAGCCAGAGTGAAGAGCAGCTGCACAGGCCCCGCCACCACTGTCAAGACTGGAAAAGACTGCTGCTTCGCATGCTCGGCACAAATCCTGCCTGGCTCTAGAATATGTGTTCCTGAAATAGGATTAACAAATCAAAGAACAGTACTTTTTTTTGAAAAATAAATTAATACTGACTTTCACTACTTAGTTCCTAATCTAAAAAGCACTTCCTAACAGTAACTTTTTTCCTCTTTTCCTCACAGATAATTCCTTCTCGCTGAGATTAACTAATTCTTTGCTTATTACTCCCAATATGTGCGATTCTGTGCCTTTCTTTATAGTGAATGTCCCACCTACTTGACAAAATCGAGTGCATAAGAAGAGGGGGAAAATGACATCATCAAAATAGAAGAGAGACTAGTTGGAAAGAAGAAGGGCTTCAGTGAAGGGGGATCTGGGAAGGGATTACTATGATAATAGTGTATTATCTCTATATATGGGGGTTGTCAATAAAAAGCTTAAAAAATAAAAAGTTATAACAGTACGCTGAGCATACTTGATGAAGTCAGACTCCTGGGTGTCTCTTAAGAAAAGACTCATAAATCTTCCTACCTGCTCTTCTGTCATTTCTCTCAACATCAATGCAAAACACAGGAATTCTCTCCTTCTTCCTTTCAGAGGAGGGATCCTCAAAAAAGTCTACATATGGAATACTAATTTTCCATGCAGCAAGGTTTCGGGGAGTGTTAGGTGTGCTCACAGCTTCCACTGGAGAATCATCTTCCATGACAACAATGCCTTCTTCAATCTGAAAAAAAAATTATCAGGATGGATTTAATATTTCCAGTAGAACTTTAGAATTTCAGCACATGAGAAACAATTATAAAGTAATACATTCATATCAATTTGATAATATTAAACTCAGAAAACTAATACAGAATTTTCTAATGAAAAAGTAAAAAAAAAAAAAATGTTAAACCATAAGGCTAGAGAGACGTTTCAGCAGTTAAATGTGCTTCCTGCACAGGCATGAGGGCCTGAGACCAGCTGACTTCAATCCTCCCAGCTGCTCCGAGTGGCCACACAGGACCAGAGAATCATTGGAGTTCACACAAAAAATGGCAAGCTCTAGAATCAGCAAGAGACAAAAATAGAAAAAAAATAGGCAGGCAAGTGATGGAGGGGACTACCCGGTGGTATCTGACCCTGCAGGTGTGCAACTCTGGGCATCATACTGGCTCATACACACGAACATACACCACATGTTACCCACATGAACATGTAAAAAAACAAAAAAAAAGTTCAACCTAACAAGTTACTAGCATTAACTCTGTGTTTGGCTATATCACCTGGAGACAAAAGTACAACATGAAATAGGGAATACACATTCCAGAGATTATGGGAAATATTAAAAAGTTGCAAATGTAAAAAAATGTTCAAACTTGCCAGGCGTGGTGGTACACACCTTTAATCCCAGCACTAGGGAGGTAGAAGAAGGATTGCTGTGAGTTCTAGGCCAGCCTGGGACTACAAAGTGAATTCCAGTGAATTCCAGACCCTACTTCAAAAAAACAAAAACAAAAACAAAAAGAACTTCAAACTTGGTGATAAATAAGAAGCAACATATGAGCCAGGCATGGTGGGTGCACGCCTTAAATCCCAGCACTTAGGAGGAAGAGGTAGGAGGATGGGCGTGAGTTCTGAGTTCAAGGCCACCATGAGACTACGTAGTGAATTGCAGGTCAGCCTAGGCTAGAGCAAGACCTTACCTCAAAAAAAATAAAAAAAAAATTAAAAAAAGCCAAACAAACAAACAAAAAATCAAAATACTAGGGGCTTTACCCCTCTCACCTCCCTCATGAAAGGAGCTTTCTGTGCTTCTTCCTCTTTCCTTCTCTTAATAGTCTCTCTAAACGTTAAAAAGATGAACGTACTAATATCATTCACTTAGACGTGTAAGAGTTTAGAAGTACCAAGCTGTTGATGGAAGTGACACAGATGAACTGGATCTGCAATGCACAGCTGGACAGAAGGTGTTCCAACAAACCTTCTACAAGAGCTTAGCAGTAGGTTTCTAGGAGGAGCCATGAAGGAAGGAGTCCTGGGGGCTACCCGGAATCTCCAGTGTTGAGAGGGGCTCCCTGGTCAGCCAGCCTCACTGAAAAATGAGGAGCTTCAGGTTCCGTGAGAGACTGTCTCAAGAAGCCAGGAAGAGTAAGAGGAAGGCACCTGAAGTCTGCCTCTGCCGTCACAGGGCATGCACACACAGGCCCCAAAATACATGTAAACGTTGAAGAAAGATCTAAAAGGGATCCACCACTACACAACTTCACTACTAACATTTTTGTTTTGTTTTGTTTTTCAAGGTTGGGTCTCGCTCTAGGCCAGGCTGACCTGGAATTCATTATGTAGTCTCAGGCTAGCCTCGAACTCACAGCAATCCTCGTACCTCTGCCTCCTGAGTGCTGGGATTAAAGGCATGTGCCACCTAAAATTTTAATAATATAAATGTCTATAATTTAATATCTAAAAATAAAAAAACTATTATTTTCAAAAAATGAAGCCATATTCTCAAAATATAGAAAGGGTAATTTTGAACAATTCTTTTTAAATTTTTTTTTATTTCATGTGTGTGTCTGTGTGTGTGTGTGTGTGTGTGTGTGTGTGTGTGTGTGTGTGTTCTATGCTTTACCTTCTTTGAGACTTTTGCTACTACAAATGAGTCTGGTCTGCAAGTGGCTTTTTATGTGAGTGCTGGGGAATTGAACCTGGACCAGCAGGCTTTGCAAGCAAGTGCTTTTAACTTCTGATCCGTCTCCCCAGCCCCTACCTAATTCTGTTCAATTCTTTTGAACCTAACATATTATAAATCTCCTGGTCACCTATACATCTCTTAATCATGCTGAAGGAGATCAATATTGCAAGTATGTAATGTATTCATCCTTTTTGTTTAACTGTGTTTTTGGAGACAGGGTCTTCCTATGCACTTCAGATAGGCTCTGAGCTTGATATCCTCCTGCTTCAGCCCTCAAGTGCCAAGGCTACAGGTGTGTGCCAGCACACCTGGACAAAATAGTTTCCCCCATGGCCCAAGGTAGGAGCTCACTCTAACCCAGGCTGACCTGGAACTGACTATGTAGTCTCAGGGTGGCCTTGAACTCATGGCGATCCTCCTACCTCTGCCTCCCAAGAGCCCACACCAAAATGTTAATGCAGGGAAACTTAGTACTTTTTCTGTTTTCAAATAGATGTGCTCTATGAAAAGGATGAGGCGTAAAAGTAAAGACAGACGGTTAGGTGGTACCTACTTCCTGAAGGAATGACAGCACTTCTCACGTTTATCTTTTCCTAGTTGACAACACCTGCCAACTTACTAATGGGCACAATGTTCCAGAAATGTATTTTAAAACAGTTCTGGATGACATCCAGAGTTTCAGGTCAGCCTGGGTTAGAGACCCTATCTCAAAAAAAAAAAAAATTAGTACTAAACTTGAACAGTTTAGTAATAACAACAAACAACTTTTTGTTGTTTTGAGACAAGGTCTCACTTTAGGCCAGGCTCACATCAAACCTTGCCTTGCACAGACACAGTGTCACAAACTAGGCTTTGATGCCTAAGCCAGTATACATACGTGCTTTCTCACTCGTGCTGATATAGTCAGGAGACCTGGCCAGCAGCACAGCACTATACAGTCTGTGCAGAGCTTAACGTGCAAGGCACTCACATAAGCAACCTAACCCTCCTAACAATATCCCACAATAAGATAAAAAGATGGTCCCCAGTTGACATGTAAGGAAACAAAATCACAATCAGATTGGGCAACTTGCCTAAATTCACATAGCAAGTCAGCTTTACTGCCAACTGATCACTTCAAGTTTTCTAAAGGATAATGTATCCCAAGTCCCAGTTTCAAAACACATGTCGAGGAGACCGGCAACTCCCTGATCTCCTATACTTGCTAAATTCCTCCAGTTTCCACAATGCAGAACTAGCACAGTGAAGCGGCTCAGGAGTAGAGCTAACAGTGTTGTCTTAAATCCTAAGTGACACTGTCATCTTCAGCTCTCTCCCACTCTTTGTCTTGAAATAGTAGGATAACTATAGTTAATAACAACTGTTTCAACATTGCCAGTAACGAAGATTGTTTATAACATAAAAGAGAAAAATATCTGAAGTGATAGATACACCAATTAACTTGATCCATCATTCAACATTATATGTATGGAATGAAATCTCACACTGTACCCCATAAATATGTACAACTACCATTTGCCAATTAAATATATATTCAAAAGAATAATGGTAATAGTGGGAGGGAATGGTTGATTCTACCTGGTGACGAAGGTAGTTTAAAAGATAGTGAGTTTAAAAGATAGATAAACATTTTCTAGGGAGACAAAGGAAAGGAAGGCATGTCAAGCAGGAGAACACACACACAGACACAGAATACAGGCAGGCCAGTCCTGCCCTCCTATTGCCTGCCCAGTTTTCACAGTCCAAACTCATCCTGTCCCTCCCTCTCTTCTGTGTCTTCTTTGGATAATAGCCATTCTTACATACTTGCTCTGACACTCTAGGCTCTACTGCTGAACCCACCTGCCCTCTGAACCCTAAGTTAAAAGGCAGGACTCTCTCTTTCCCTCTCCCTTTCCCTCTCTCTCTCCTCCATCTTTCTCCTCCCTCCTGGCAGCTGCCAAGATTACAGCTGACTGAAATAAAACCCAATGAGAAGATGCTAAGTGGTATAACTACAAGTATCTGGG
Organism: Zapus hudsonius; assembly: GCA_004024765.1. Lineage (NCBI taxonomy): Eukaryota > Metazoa > Chordata > Mammalia > Rodentia > Dipodidae > Zapus > Zapus hudsonius. Next base: position 13,861 of record PVHP010026066.1, read on the forward strand.
TGTGAAAGGAAAGATTCTGTCTCATAAGCAGTAACTTAGGTCTCACAGACCTTAAAGGTTGGGTCATCACCATGAAAGCACATAACTGGAGAGGAAGAATAGTTAGCATGGCTGTGGGAAGTCTAGGGTTACACACATCACTTACAAAATCATCTTCCCCTTCAGCCAAACCGTAACTGGGCAGCACTGCTCCCTCCATGGTGGTGCTCTTGAACACACCTTTAATCTTGCTACCAATTCTGCTGATTCCAAACGATTCTCCTCTTTTCTGTGTACTTCTAAACATTAAGCAAAAACATATCAAGTATGCAGCAAATTATCACAACAATTTACTATAGACAATAACAAAAAAAGAAAACTTTAATTAAAGGTATAGCTAATAACTTTTTGGGGCTTTGGTCACAAATTAAATCTCAACCTTTCAGAAGTCAAAAATAACAGAAAACTTCAAGTTTAAATCTGTAGTATGTATAAATGAGATAAAAATTTACTAATAAAATTCAAAATTTAGTTACTGTGATCCTTAAAACATTAACTGCACTAAAATATTAAAAAGGTGACAGCCCTATAATTCTCACTGCCACACAAATTTTGAAATTCAAAAATGTATTAAGACCAATGTTCAAAACTAAACATCCACTTCTAATAACCATACCACTGAAATAACAATGCAAGAAAAAGTATAAAACTATGACCTCATTACATGTTCAGATGACAAATGTTCAAGTAAAAGTCAATTTTATAAGCATATGCTCATAAGGAAATGAGATATAAAATGTATCTTAATTAACTTCAAAGTGATAAAAAGAAAAACACTTGATGGATGGGTTAGCAATGATGACTAGGATAAAAGCAAATGTAGCCTCTGCTGCATTTTATAGCTCTGTTGTAAATGTTAAACATTGGTTTCACAATGTTTAAGACTAAATTTTCAAAAGCAGAAATAAAGCCAAGCATGGTGGTGCACTCCTTTAATCCCAGCACTGAGGAGGCAGAGGTAGGAGGATTGCCATGAGTTGGAGGCCAGCCTGAAACTACATAGTGAATTCCAGGTCAGCCTGGGCTAGAGCAAGACCCTGCCACGAAAAAACAAAACAAAAAAAAAAAAAAAGCAGAAATAACTAGAAAAAAAATATCAAAAGTTTCTCCACTACAGTCAAATGCCCTGTTTCACCAACTTTAAACTCTTTCTGATTATGTAATTCTACTAAATCTACCACCAGAGACCCAACTAAAAAGACTATTTCAAAGCCTGACAGTAAGAAAAAGGAAAAAAAAAAAAACCTGACACTAAACTTTGAATGATTAACTTACAGGGTCTATTATCCAGCTACTGAAAGAAACTTAGCAATTACAGTAATAAAAGGAAACTGGCCAACCTTCAAATATACCTGATAAATAGCGACATATGCCTGTAGTGCAACTCAAACTTAGTTAACAGCTAGAAAAATGCTAGTAAGGATTAAGCAGTATGAGGGGCAAACTTAATGATTTTATCTAGGTAAGTATTAAGCAGTATGAGGAATAAACTTGATTATTTTATTTAGAACTCACACTAGTGTTTCTCTTAAGCACCAGTGTTAGTTATCCCTGATAAAACCATTTGCAAAGATAAACATAAAAATATTGACAAAATAATAAAATCTCTAGAACCTAGAGATATAAAGTAACTGAGGTTTTGAACTATGATATATATTTTAAATGCCTCACTTGTAGTTATACCCAGAATTACAGAAACATCATTGTACTGACTTAAAAACTCTTTATACAAATCAGTCTAAAATTTGCTTAGTAAAATCAACCACCTTTCCTACCCCTAAAAGAAACCAATAACCTTGAAAAGTAAGATATTAGTAAATAATGAAAATGACTTACTAGTATCAGGACATGTTATTTACAAGTACATATATTATTTCAAGAAGATTCTAGAATCAAAGTAGAGGCTTATTTTAAGACTATTTAAATAAGTGATATAAAGAAGCAGTGCTTCATTTTTTTTTTTCCTTTTCAGTTGTACCTAGGTTATATGGGGTATATTTTCTGGACTAAAAAAACAATAATTTATACTGAAAAAAAATACATGTTGAAGACTTACCGGAAATCATCCAAACTTAGGCTACCTCTATAGCAGATATGTAAAATTATAGAAGGAAAAGAAAGAGAAAGCCCAGATATTAAACAAGTTTCACTTCAGAATATAAAACAGAATTTAAAAACTACTCAAAGGGAATAGCATTATCTTTGCAAAAGGAAGAAATCCTTATGAATGGCATGACATAGGCAAAAACGAAGACTAGACTACTAGAGTTGTTTAAAAAAAAAAATCAACCAAGACTAGATTATTAGAGTTCTTTTAAAAATTCAATGTCAGAGCCGGGCATGGTGGCATACACCTTTAATCCCAGCCAGCACTCAGGAGGCAGAGATAGGAGGATCGCTGTGAGTTCAAGGCCACCCTGAGACTACAGAGTGAATTCTAGGTCAGCCTGGGCTAGAGTGAGACCCTACCTCAAAAATCCAAATATATATATATATATTTGGCTAAAACAAGAGTTGTGTGGGAAAGAGAAAGAATATATTTTAAGTAGCAGGGACATGACTGCTGTTAAAGTCCAGGCTTCATGGCTATAACACATAAATTATGGGGAAAAGTAAAGGAGTGATGTGATACTTCTACAAAAAACTAAGTTTTTCAGGAAAGTTTTTACATATATAGTGTTTCTTCTTTTTTTTTTTAAAATATTTTATTTATTTATTTTCAAGCAGAGAAATGCAGAGAGAGAGAGAGAGAGAGAGAGAGAGAGAGAGGAGAGCACCAGGGGCATATGTGGGTACTGGGGAATTGAACCGGGGGCCTTAGGCACTGGAAGCAAGTGCCTTAACCGCTGAGCCATCTCTCCAGCCCTATAGTGTTTCTTCTGAAGCATTACATAAGAATTAATATTCAGCACTGCATATAAATTCTTATTTGTTTCTAAAACATTTGGTTATGTAAAAAAACGTACTATATCCTCTGATTTTTCAGTCGCATTCTTGTACTAACCATCTAAAAATATGTTCTGTTTTCTGACTTATCTATATATCTTCTTTGTACCACATCTCTAATTTACATACTGGACACTGGTTCCAACTGGAAGGTTCTAAGCACAATGTAGATATTTATTCTCTATAGCCTTTGGTCATTTATGTTAATCTTGCATATACAGCACTGTAAAGACAAATCAGGGTTAACCTACCCAGCTTATAAAGGTTACAATTTTCTCTTCTGTTAACTTTTCTTTATGTTATTTAGTTGTATATATTTCCATTCCCAGAAAGCCAGAAAGGCAAAGAAAAGATTTGTACCCAGAAAATACTCTTAAAAAGTTTTTTCCTGGGCTGGAGAGATGGCTCAGTGGTTAAGACACTTGCCTCCAGTGCCTAAGGCCGTGGGTTCAATTCCCCAGGACCCACATATGCCAGACCCACAAGGTGATGGACCTGGTGTGAGCTCGCTCTCTCTCTCTCTCTCTCTCTCTCTCTCGTTCTCTCTCTCTCTCTCTCTCTCTCTCTCTCTCTCTCTCTCTCTCTCTCTCTCTCTGTGTATCTCTGCTTGAAAATGAATAAATAAAATATTTTTTTAAAAAAGTTTTTTCCTATAAGTAACCCTTATTAAACTTAATGGGTCACGATTGGATGGATGGATGGATGGGTAGATGGATGGATGATAGATACATAGGCAGATAAATAGATAGACAGATAGATACAGATAAAAAAGTAGAAGGGGTCCTAGTTGGGAGGAGAAAAGGAGATCAGCAGGAGTGGGGGGGACAAGAAGTTAATGGGTAAATATGATCAAAATACAATATATAATGTATGAAAATGTCTGTAAAACCCATTATTACATGTAATTAGTATATGTTAAAAAAAAATTGTTCTCTGAAAACAAAATTGTCTAAAATTTTGAGTCACTTGCGGGTTTACTTTAGCATTAGTCCTTACTCTCCAATAGAGAAGGTTATCAAATACTAACAGGTATGAGTTGTGAGAGTAACATGAGTATAATTTTCTGTAAGGATTTCAGGCATTTTCAGATTATCACATGTAGACCGTTCTACAGCTCGTTGGTGGAATACCTGGCTACACCATGGTCATTCAGAAAAGTAAGTAATGACCCTGACACCATCACAAAGAGACCTCAACAGCAGGTCTAAAAGCAAAGCAAAACCATGCCAGAGCCCAACAAGCCTACCTGTTGAGTTTTGAACTGCGTGTTGGTGATTCCGCACCTCTCAGAAGTTGTCTGAAATACTTCAAAACAATAAATAATAATGACCATTTACTAAACTTTTGACATTGAAACTTGCCACTCCACCTTTCGCTTTCCCCATTTAATTAAGAGCTACAGGTGCATTTGTGACCACTGTGAAGTGGCTGTCATTACCCCCATCTCCCATAAGACCTGCACAGTTCTGAGCCCCATGGAGAACAGAGAAGGACAAAAAGAATGAGCCATCACAACAGAGGAAGGACTGCGTGGAAAGTAGAGGGTGCTTGGAAGGGAACAAGAGAAGCCGATGGGACAGGAACACAATCAACTTCCAGTATGTTCACGTATTAAAGTTCTCAATAAATGTTGGAAAAATAAAAAGAAGCTGTAGGTGACTCAGTGGGTGGCTTTTGCCTAGCATGCATGCACAAAGCGCTATGCTTCACTGCCAGTACCACAAAATCAGAAGAGCTATTTCAATCAAGTGAATACATCCATGGCCAAGTTGGGTAAGGATCTGAATATTACAAGTGGCGACAGACTTGATTTTCACAGGCCTGTAAATGATGTGTATATGAGATAGAGTTTCTACACACCACAGTACTATGAAGCCCCTTAGGCATGTGGCAAATCGGGTAGAATAATTGGGTCTTAATACATATAAACACAAATATGGTTTTTTAAATTTTATTTATTTTCAGAGAGAGGGAGGGAGAGAGAGAGAGAATGGGCCTCTAGCCACTGCAAAAAACTCCAGATGCATGCACCACTTGGTACATCTTTATATGGGTACTGGGGAATCAAACCCAGAATATTAGGCATGTCAAGTAAGTGCCTTAACAGGCTGAGCTATTTCTCCAGCCGCACAAATATGGTTTTATATTGAGAATTAAATAACCTTTAATTTTCATTCCGTTATGCAATGGAAAACAGTATCTACTTTCTTAATCTTGTTTTATTTTTCTATTTATTCTACTACTTAAGTCACTTACCTAGCAATACCTGAGACACAATTAAATTTTATATAAAAGTTCTCAACATTAGTATTTTGACTTACCTCATCACTGTGGCAGAACATTGGGGTAAACACATTCTCCAAGAGAGAAAGAACATGCTCATATGCTTCGAAAAGACATCTCATTGTCTGAAGCTTCACTACATCTATATATGGGCCTTCAGCAACTATTAAAAAAAAAATCTATTGTAGAAATTACTTCTGAGTAGCATAAATGCATTATATACTCATTTAAAAATCACTGTGTGGGGGCGTGGGGGCGCACGCCTTTAATCCCAGCACTTGGGAGGCAGAGGTAGGAGGATCCTCATGAGTTCGAGGCCACCCTGAGACTACATAGTGAATTCCAGCCTGGACTAGAGCAAGACCCTACCTCGAAACCCCCCCCCAAAAAAAAGAAAGAAAATCACTATGTGAAAGAACATACAAACTGTAAGAATTCATCCTGCAATGAGAAATTAAAACAACTCAGCTACAGTTCTTACAAATATTAGTTGTCTCTGTGTCCTGGGGTGAATTTAAGAAAGGATTTTATGAGCTGATATGGTGGCTCATGCCTTTAATCCCAACACTTGGGAGGCAGAGGGATCGTCATGAGTCCCGGGCCACTCTGAGACTACATAGTGAATTCCAGGTCAGCCTGGACTAGAGACAATACCTCAAAAAAACCAAAACAAAAAAAAAAAAAAAAAAAAAAAAAAAAAAAAAAAAAAAAAAAAAAGAAAGAAAGAAAAAGAAAAGATTTTCCTATGAAAAAAAAAAAAGAAAGAAAGAAAAGATTTTCCTATGTAGCACAGGCTGGTCTGGAGTTAACTTGTAACCCAGGCTGACCTTGAACTCTTGAGCCTCCTGTCTCCACCAATCTGTACGGGGTTTATAGGAATGCACCTCCATGTGTGACTCAGTGATTGAAATTATAAACAATTCTCTCCCTCCAGCTTTTATCTCATTAGTAAAAATACATATGTAAAAAGGAATGTTTTGAGGCTGAGGAAAAAGCTCAGTGGGTAAAGTGCTCGCCATGCCAGCATGAGGACCTGAGTATGGATCTCAGCACTCATGAAAATGCCAGGAGGGGTAGTGTGTGACTGACTATAACCCCAGCACTGGGAAGAGGAAGATAATCCCTGCAGCTCACTACCCAAATTAGAAAGCTCTGGGTTCTGTGAGAGATCCTCACAGAATAACACAGAAAGTGCTGAAGAACACTAAACATCAAACTCCTTCCTCCACACACACCCATGCACACCACTGCATGCACATGCACACACACGAGCCCATACAAACATGCATTGCACCCACACACATGAAGCCAATAAAGGGTCCATAGATATAAATTTTAAAATGTTGTTGCCCAAGTGCCTCCCACAGCTGTCCCGACAATAACCAGAGAGCATGGAAGAACAAGACAGTTCATTCTCTTCACCATCTTTGACTTACTTCTTTGAATCTCTTCCACAATGAAGGGATCAAATCTAATTTTGTCAATACTTTCATCCAAACAGTATGTTTTATAAATCTTCTGCAACTCTTCATGAAGAGATAGCATTTCATCATTTGATAACTCTGGTCGCAAAATCCTATCGTTAAATTCCTCTAACAAATCAGAGAAGAATTAAGAAAAAAATGAATTACTTTAATACAAGCTATAGAACAGTAAAACAATATCTGCATGCAATACATCTGAAGGGAATATCTAAAATGCATTAGGGAATCATAAAGCAAAACAAAACAAACAAAAAAGGACACAATGACATATTTTTCCACAGAAAGCAGACACGTGAAATGGTATTCAACATCATTAATCGTCTGAGATATCACTTCCCACCTGTTGGATGGTTGTCATCAAATAACAAGTGTTGCCTACAATGTGGAGAAAAAGGAACTCGTGCCCAATATTGGTGGACACGTAAATTAGTAGAGCCATTATGGGAAAGAGTATGGAGGTTCTCAAAAATGACCAAAAGAACTCCATCTAGCTAAATATCCAAAGGAGAGGAAATGAGTCTGTCAGAAACAGCTGTTCCCTTGTCCAGCCCAGCACTAGGCAGAACAGCCAGAACCTCAGTACCTGAATGGACAAAGAAAATGTGCTATACGATACACACGGTGGAACATTATTCAACCCTAAAAAAGAAGGATGTCCTGCTGTTTGCAACAACATAAGTGAACTTTGAAGGCAAAGGCAGAGACTTTTTCCAGAATATGTTCATGTTCAGTGCAATCATACAAGCTTTCTAAAAACATATTCTTAATATTTTGTTAGCTAGAGTATTAAAAGCAACAATCTAATCATCATTTTGAGCTTAAAAAAAATTGTGTGCTTCAGTGGATAGTACCTGAGTTCGGATCCCCAGACCCCATGTGAAAGCCAGAAGCTTCTGTAGCCCCAGTGTGTGGAGCAAGAAGAGACAGAAACAGGAAAATTTCCCAGAGGCTCAAGCAAAAAAAAACAAGCAATGACCGACAATGGGAGATCCTGCCTCAAATGAATCTAAAGGCTGTCCTTTGACCCCCACACACTCTTCTGCATCTGCACACACACACACACACACACACACACACACACACACACACACACATAATAATACTTAAAAAAATAAGTTTAGAGGGCAAGGTAACAAAATGTCCCTAAATATTAAAAGTTATGCTTTTAAATATTTTTATTTATTTGAGAGAGAGAAAAAATAGGCATACTAGGGTCTCTTGCCACTGCAAACAAACTCCAGGCATATGTGCCACTTTGTGAGTCTGGTTTTATGTGGGTACTGGGGAATTGAACCCAAGCCAGAAGGCTTTGCAAGCAAGCATCTTATCCCTAAAAATTGTTTTTTAATATACAATGAAGCAGGTCAGGATTACCAATACGCATTAAAATTTTACAATATCTGTTCACCTCACTCAAATAAATAAAAATATTTATTAAAATTCAATGAGAAAAGAAAATATTTCAATTAGCTGAAATCGTGCAAAATATGTGGTCAACCAAAAAAAAAAAAGCAACATAACTCAGCGTGATGGCACACGCCTTTAATCCCAGCACTAGGGAGGCAGAGGTAGAGAGATCGCTTCTCAGCGTTTTGGCTAAGATTAAATGGAGAGATGGCTGTGAGTTAGAGGCCACCCTGAGATGACATAGTGAATTCCAGAATTCTTTTGAAGACAAGGCCTCAGTAGCCCAGGCTTCTCTCCAACAAGCATGTGCCTCAGATCCTGCTGTTTATGCAGCAAACACTTTGCCAGATTCACCTCACCGGCCCCATATTTATAGTATACTGCATTTTAAAATATTTTTATTTATTAGAGAGAATGCATATGTGAGCATGCCAGGCCCTCTTGCTGCTGCACAGGAACAACAAAATGATGCACCACAATGTGCACCTGGATTTACATGGCACAAAGGAATTGAACCCAGGCCTGCACAGACTTTTCGAACAAGCACCTTTCATGGATGAACCAGCTCCCCAGCCCTGTACTCTATTTTTAGAAATTATTTTCTGCTACGAGCATTTAATTGCAGTCAGTGTTAAGAGTATATCCCAAATCCAGAAAAGAATAGACCCTTGATTATGGACAATAAATTTATATTTAAATTAAAAAAAAAAAGAATAGAGCCTTGAGATAAATTAAGTTGCTCTTAGAATAGCTAGCAAATGAAATTTAGTGCAATGACAGATGGTACCATGTCAGAGCTGATCTAAATATTCAAACACATTTAAAAGTTTTTAAAAGACTTTAATAAAATACACAGGTAAGAAACATGGATAGGTTGCCAGTCAGGGAACTGCTTAGCACCAGGCAGCTCCCTCACTCGGCTCTGAGCACACAGACCCCTGCCCCAGAAGCCATCAGGTAGCTAAGCCCCTCTCCACCCTAGTGAGCTTGCTGTCTCCAAGAGTGCCCTTGATAAACACAGACCTTCCCCCAAATCCAGACCAGGGTAGGTTGTCAAGGAGCCAGAAGGTCCAGGCCCAGGGAGTTTTCAGAGCAGTCTAGATCCCAGTCCATCCCATGTCCTCCAAGGGCACCTCTGCTGCTATGTTCTCAGCAAGACAAAGGGGCTATCCCCAGACAGGCAAACCCAATGTAAAATAAGTAACCCCAAAAACCAAGGCAAGATATCCCTACCAAGTATGCCTAGACTGATAGTTGAAGCCTCCAACAAGAAAAGAACTACTTAGAGGAACTCCAAAGCATGATGATAATATGTAACAAACTTAAAGAGAACATAAACAAATGCCTAAACAAAAGGCAAGAGAAACAACTAAAATGACTCAAGAGACAAATGAATTCAAAGAGAACACAAACAAATGTCTGACTGGATCTAAGGGAACACAAGCAACTAACTACAATGAGAAAAATCAAGTCTAGTGCTCGCTTTGGCAGCACATGTACTAAAATTGGAATGATACAGAGAAGATTAGCATGGCCCCTGAAAAGGATGACACGCAAAGTCATGAAGAGAAAAATCAAGCCCAGAAATGAAAGTGGAACTCAAAAAAGAGATCAAGATGCTCAAGAAAAAGAAAACAGAAATCAAAAATGAAATAACTCACTGAGTGTGGTGGTACACGCCTTTAATCCCAGCACTTGAAAGGCAGAGGCAGGAGGATCGCTGTGAGTTCGAGGCCAGCCTGAGACCACATAATGAAAAAAAAGAAAGAAATAACTCAAATTAAAATGCTCCCAGGAAAGCCATACTAATAGATCATGGGAAGGACATATCAGGACTTGAGGACCAGGCAAAGAGAGGAAGTAGATCGGGGCCAAAGAAAACATATGAACAGAATATGAATGAAACATGGGACACCTTAAAAAGAGCAAATGTTCAAATTATGGGCACACAAGAAAGGGAAGAACTTTAAAGTCAAGGGCATAGAAAATATTTTCAATACAATTACAGAAGAAAAATTTCCAAATCTTACAAAAGAGGCAAAACCAGTTAAAAGAGGTTTACAGAACACCAAACAGAACCAAAAAAATTCCCCATGACCCACTAGCTAAAACACTAAACACAGAGAACAAAGAGTACTAAGAGCTGCAAGAGAGCAATAGCTTATCACTTATAAAAAGAACCTTCTTTTTTGCAGACCCAAGGCTCATCAAAATGACAAGAAGAGAAAGCCAGGGATTAGCACTGGACGAGTCATCTCTATCACAGCTGCCAGGTCTCAGGGAACATTGTATATGTTGTCTCGGGGAGAATATGAGTGCTGTTCTCACTGCTAGCCAGAGAACTGACTCCATGGAGATGGTGGTAGACATTGAGAAGCCTCAAAATTTGTCAAGAGCTCAACACTAAAGGAGATTTCTACCATGACCTGCGGAAGAAGGGGCAGAAAGAGCCACAAGGTGCATTGGTGTTCTTTGGGACACTATCCTACCAACATAAACTGACTGGAGTATCAATGATCCCACAGTAGTTAACAATACCCCACAAGATCAGCAGAGTTCTGAGCCATCAACATTTTGGAATGAAAGGTAAAGGAGGGCAAATGAGACAAAGGCATTTGTCTTTTGACAATTTGAGGGCAAAGGTAAAGGAGGGTAAAGGAGACAAAAAAAAAAAAACAAAAACAGAAGGGCTTGAAAGAGGAGGGTCCTCAGGGGATGGGGCATAGGGGAGAGGGAACAAAAAACAACAAAAAAGTAAAGGGATGGGCAACTGATCAAATTACTATATATTCATAAATTTAAGCTCTCAATTAAAAAATAAGAAAATAGCAAAGCAATGCAGGGCATGGCAACACACGCCTTTAACCCTGGCACTTGGGAGGCAGAGGTAGGAGAAGCATCGTTATTAGCTAGGACAACAGAGTGTGTTCCAGGTCAGCCTGAACTGCAGTGAGACCAGGAAGGACGGAAG
>PVHP010026067.1:0-24878 GCA_004024765.1 Zapus hudsonius
CCATCCACTCACCTATCCATCCATCCACTCCCCAAGCCACCCCTCCATCCACTCACCTCTCCATCCCTCCATTCACCAAGCCACCCCTCCATCCACTCACCTATCCATCCCTCCATTCACCAAGCCACCCCTCCATCCACTCACCTATCCATCCATCCACTCCCCAAGCTACCCCTCCATCCACTCACCTATCCATCCATCCACTCCCCAAGCCACCTCTCCATCCACTCACTGACCCATCCATACACCTATCTTTCCTTCAACCCAGCCATCTAACCATCAACTATCCACTCACCTTTTCTTTGCCCCATCCACCACCCACACATCCATCCGTCTAGCCACAGCTCCATGACACAAGCATCTATAGGCATGCATTGTGTAGTAGGCATGGCGGTAGGTGCAGGGGCTTTTACTCCAACAGGACTATCAAGCAACTCAGGCTTGTGACCGCCAACAGATAACAGAAGCATACTGTGACCAGAGCTATGATGGAATGCCTTTCAGACTTCTGTGGAAGACAGGATATAACCAATTTTGGGGGTGTCAGAGAAAGTCCCCAGCAGGGGAGACATTTTAGCCAGAAGCTGAAGAATGTCTGATACCCTCCAAGCAGAGAAGAGGGGAAGAGCATTCCAGCCAGAGGAGGTCGAAAACTGAATCCAGACATGCATACACAGGACACGTTCAGCCCATAGGAAGTGGTCAGGGTGGGGGAGGGGTGTGTAAGAAGTAGGTGGGACAAGAGAAGTAGCCCCCGTGCAAACTGTACTTAAGTTAAAGTCGTAGTGAACATTCTCTAGAAATTTCTGTAAAAAATTTGCTAAGAATCCCCATGATGTTCACACATTAATCTGTGCTGCTGGCTTGGGCTTAGATGCAGCTTTGCAGAATATATTTTTTAAAGTTTCATTATTCCACTGTACATCAAAATAGGCCAATATAAATTATAATACGGTCATGCCAATAGGACTTGCAAACACAATATTTTAAGTTTATATTGCATTCCAAGACCCATAAAAATTATTCCGAATGGCTGTTTGCTTTTGGAAACCAAATGAAAAGGTATTTGCAATTTGATTATTAACAAATCAAATCACTGATATGATATTGGATTCGGTACATCTCAAACTGACTGAGAGCGGAAAACCCTCAGTGGTCAATTACATAGCATGGCTGGTTTATAGCTTCCTGTGTGTCATTAAGAATAAGCGCCATAGCCAACTCTGATTTTATTTTGATTTATTTTAACCATTTCCCTGCTCTGAGAATTTCTCTCTAGGCCCATACTAGGCACTGGAGTGTGTTTTTTTTTTTTCCCTCTGACTGATGCCGGCATGCAAAGGACCAATGGAGAAGTTCATTAAGTCAATAGAACAATGAATGGGTAGATGGCTCAGTGGGTAGGTGGATGGAAAGACTTGCCCTCATATGGATGGATGAAAGCATAGCAGTGACACTGAACTTCAGATTTGAAGAATTAGCAGCTTAAGAGCTGCATTGCTTTCATCATGGGAACAACTCTGCTTTGCTGACTTCCAGCATTCAGTTTCTCTTGTTTTTAATATTGCCTTGCACGTCTCCCTGTGTTTCTGACCAATATCAAAGTCCTTTTTCTTTAGAGATGTTCAGGAACATTGAAAATAATCAATAGAAAAACCAATATACCGTAGCATACCATCCTGCAAACCCACCTCCGAGGCAGCTCAGGAGAGAAGCAGAGGCCTCTGCCCCACCTCCAAACAGGCATCAATCTCATCTCTGTCTCCCAGAGTCCCTTCCTACTCCCCTCCAGCTATGACCCCCATTTCCAGGAATCCCTGCAGGATCTAAATACCACTAGTGTGCAGAAATGTAAGGCTGCAGACCTTCAGGTCCGGCTCTCCCGCTGGCTTGTGCTTGGGGTATCACACCTGCTATGCTCAGCTCAGCTCCGATGTAGCCTTCTTTGAATGGCCTCCAGCTACGCCTTCTCCAATTTCTCAGGGTTCTTATTACTATGTTGTCCTCAAATCTGTTTCTCACATGGAGTTGGGCAGGACAAGAGTTATTTCAATTTTTAAAAAAATATTTATTTATTTATTTGCAAGCAGAGACAGAGAGAGATAAGAGCTCCAGCCACTGCAAATGAACTCCAGATGCATGTTCCTTCCACTTTGTATATCTGGCTTTACCTGGACACTGGGGAATCGAACCTGGGTCATTAGGGCTTTGGGAGCAAGTGCTTTAACCACTGAGCCATGTCTCCAGCCCAAGAATTATTTCTTGATTTTTTTTTTCTAAAATAAGATGAAACAATAGTTTAGGAAAGTTACATGTCATACATGGGGTCACAGGAAGGGACATTCTTCTGTACCTACTTGGGTAACAATCATTTGTTGGGCTGGTGAGATGGCTCAACTATTAAAGCCCTTGCTTACAAGCCTCAAAATCAGACTTCAATCTTCCCCAGCACCCACATAAAGCTAGACATAAAGTGACAGATGCATCTGTAGTCCCAATGTGCCTACAGTAATAGGAGGAGAATCGGGAAGCTGAAGCCCTGTCTCACGAGGAGGTGGAAGGAGAGGAAAGACATCCTGAGGGTGTCCCCTGATCGCCATATGTGTGTATGGATATGTGCACACCCAGATACACGCATACACATCTACATACAACTTGTTATCATCGTGGCTTTATGGGTTGATGAGCTCAGTGAGGTTTTTGTTGTTGTTGTTGTGGTAGTGGTGGGTTGTTTTTTCCCCCTCCTTTTTTTTTTTTTTTTTGGTTTTTTTGAGGTAGGATCTCGCTCTAGTCTAGGTTGACCTGGAATTCACTGTGTAGTCTCAGGGTGGCCTTAAACTCATGGCAATCCTCCTACCTCTGCCTCCTGAGTGCTGGGATTAAAGGCATGCGCCACCACGCCCAGCCTTCCACTCCATTTTTGTGCTAGCTAGGTGGTTCTTGCTTGGGGTCTTTGATGCCCTGTTCCACTGTCAGCTGTGGGTGAACCAGACGACATCCACACTGCCGTGGCTACTGGTGAGTGAGCCTCGCTGGAGCATCTGGGGCCTGGCCAGACCTCCATCTTGGTGCCACACCTCCACCTGGCGCATGGAGGTCTCTGTAGCAGGGTTTCTCACGTCATGTCTGGCTTGCCAAAGGACCAAAGTGGAGGCTGCATCCTTCAAGCCTCAGAAAACAAGGTAACGTCATTTCTGTGGGTCGCCAGCAAGTTGACCTCCCCAGGGATCCAGTGCTGGAGCTGTGATTCATCAGGAAGCCACTGTGGACTGCCTAAATCCAGAATATTCCTTGTGATGCCTGTAACTGAAATAGAGCCCCTCCTGGATCAGCATGCCACCTGCTCTGCCTTTGTCCTGGCTCGTTTCCATCCTATCTATGCACCATGACATCATAGACTTAATCTCCTACTTTAACAGCTTGGGAAACTGAGGCACCACCAAGTGCCTCAGCCAGTCCTTGGAAGTTGGGGGAACACCAGAGGACAGACTCTCAGAAGCTGACTGTCAAGGCAAATACTACCCTGGGAATTTCCCAGGCCTGTGCTGCCCTAAGCCAATGTCTAGGCCTGGGAGCCACCCTCTCTGCCCCCTAAGAAGGTATGGACTGGAAATACAAAAGAAAGTAAAAGAAGCCCTTGGGCCTGGCCACAGGTAGACCTGGGTTCTGACACAGGCACGCAAGCTGCCAGGTGCACCTCCTTTCCTCCGCTGTGACTTAGGACGTAAGGAAGACACCTCCCCCTAGACCAGGGCTTCCGATGCCAGCGGAGCCTGGCAGCACAGGCAGGGCAGGGCAGGTCAGGACGCTGTGGAAGCTGGATTCCAGTGCACTGATGGGGTTTGGAGGAGGCGGGAACTGCTCATAACAGCTCCCCTCTTTCTCAGCCTGCTCTTGTCCATTCCTAGTGTTCCCCAGACATACAGGGTGAGCAAAGCCACCAGCATCCCCGGGCCAAGGAGAGACTGGGCCCCTCAGATCCTGCCTCCACCCCCCACCCATGATGAGCCCCAAGTGGGGAAAGAGACATGACTAATTGTGCCCTCAGTTGCCTCTTGGCATGGACAATTAGCCACCTGCATCTAATTCCGAGGGACCCAGAGGCTAATTACATCTGCCAGACCCCATGGGTGGGGTGGGTGTGGGTGTGGGTGTGTCTGTCTGTCTGTCTGTCTGTCTGTCTGTCTGTCTGTCTGTCTGTCCTCTCACCAGTGGGCACCAAAGCACAGGCTGCTAGAATGAGTGGGTGTTATTGCATTTAGTATCTGCCAAGAGCCTGCTGGCCCTGGAGCACAAAGGGACCAGGCCAGGTTATTGTTCGAGCCAGAGGAGGAGGGACAAAGCCAGCATTCACTGGCGAAGTAGCATTGCACAGCCCTGGCTCTGGCTCTCTAGAGAGGAGGGGGCTCATTTTCGGTTCTGGGTGTCTACTTGTGGTCACAGCTAACTCATGCCTAGGTTCCCAGAGAGGTGTCTTTTAGACCTTTCTCTATCCCCAGCTCCTTTATATTTGTTATTTATTTATTTTTATTTTGTTTTTTGTTTCTGAGGCAGGGTCTCACTCTAGCTCAGGCTGGCCTCGAACTCAATGTGGTCCTCCTGCCTCAGCCTCCCAAGTGCTGGGATTAGAGGTGTGCACCACTCCGTCTCCTTTTTGAGCACTGCTTTAATGAAGAGACACTTTAATGAAGACATCCCAGCCCAGGGATAGGCACATACTGGAGGGTTTGTGGGGGTGGATACCTGAAGGAGGGAAGAAGAAACGGGAGGAAACACTAGCTCCATGAGGGTGGGTGTCTGTGGTTTCAGCCTTATGCAGTAGGATGCCTGGTGCACCCTCATCTCAAGCAGCGAGGAAACGGGAGCTCACACTTATGCTGAATCTGGATCCTTCCTCTGCTGGGATTGGACCCAAGCTGAGCATCTGATCTTGGCCTTCACCCCTCACTTTTGTTTCATCTCCCACCGAAGCTGTCCCCAGTGGCTCCTGAGGACTCTAATTCCATCCAGAATCTTCCCCTGGGATCCTCACTTATCAGCATTACTCTCCTGCCTGTCAAACTTTTGTGCCTTAGCAAATGTGCCTGATGAATAACTAGGGTCATCTTACAGGAGCCCTAAGAGTGGGCAGGCACCTCCTCTGGTTCCTGTCTCTCCACCCGGCCCTACCTCCCTCCCCCAGAGACCTTGACCTAATGCAACTAACCAGTTTGCAGGGTGATCTGCCCTGACAGCAAGCAAGTTGAGGTCAGAGTAGGCATCTGCAGTGCTGAACCCCCAAATCTCAGTGCCTTCCAGAGCATCACAGTGATGAGGGGGCTCTTCATTCAGCTATCATCCACCAGACCTCCCCCATCGGGGCCTGAGTCCCCACTGTCCCATCTTCTCTGCAGGAAAAAGAAGGAATGAGAGTGTGGGCGATTCCAGGGCAAGTTTTTATAGCTGTCTAAATGGGGCATGTCATTTCTCCCAGGTGTCATTCGCCAGAACCCAGTCACATGGTTGCCCCTGACTGCAAGGGACCCTGGAACATGGAGTTCACCTACATGCCCAAGAGGAAAAGTGATTTGTTTGGTGGACGATGAGCCAGTCTCTGCCACTCCTCACCTGAAACCCTAAAAATAAAACAAGTAGACATTTCCTCTGTGCTGGGTTCATGTGTTGGAAGCTTGATTCTCAGTGTGCAGTTGTGAGAAGTCAAAGAACCTTTAAGAGGGGATAACAACTCATTGTTTGCCCATTAAATAATGTAACTCATTATGGGCAATAAAAAACAAAGAACTGGGCTGAAGAGATGGCTTAGCGGCTGAGGCATTTGCCTGCAATGCAGAAGGACCTGAGTTCGATTCCCCAGTGCCCATGTAAAGCCAGATGCACAAGAGGGCTGGAGGCCCTGGCGTGCTCATTCTCTCTCTCTCTCTCTCTCTCTCTCTCTCTCTCTCTCTCTCTCTCTCTCTCTGCCTCTCTCTCTCTCAAATAAATAAATAAAATATAAAAAACAAAAAACAAAACAAAAAAAAAAACAAAGAACCTTTAAGAGAGATGGGACATCCTTAGGACAAGAGGTCCTGCCCTGGGAAGGGATTAACCATGTTCTTGGGGAAGATGCAAAAACCTGAACTTGACCCTGGGTCACTTCCCGGCTTCCTCAAGATGTGATCTCCTCTACCTATACATACATGCTCCAACTGTCAGGACACCATCAGCCATGAAGACTCACCAGATCTGAGTCAATACTGGTGCTGTGCCCTGGAGAAACCTCCAGAACAATGAGCTAAAGAAACTTCTGCATAAAGTTAGCCTGCCCCCGGTATTTTGTTATAGTAACATCAACCCCTGGCCTCACTGTTTAGTCTTCCATCTGCTCTCTCTACACCCCACACTCAGTCACTTCTAACTAGTTAGGATTCCCCAAAGCTGTTGCTGGGCATGTCTGGAGCTCTCTTACTGTTTCCTGTGCAGTCAGTCCCCTGGACTCTACTCGGCCTTCAAGATCCACCTCAAGGCCTTGCTCCCCACAGAACTCACCCTACCTCACGGCCAGGAGAGGTGACAGCCTGCCTTTGCCTCTGTCAACCACTCACACATGCTCTGATTTGCCATAGCCACCTGGCACTCACCTGAAGTGGGTTTGAGTGTGGCCCCCAAAGCACACGTCTACCTCCAACCCCTGGTGCCTATGAATTGAGCTGTATTCAAAAATATGGTCCTAGGGGCTAGAGAGATGGCTCAGTGGTTAAGGAGCTTGCCTGCAAAGCCCAGTACCCACGTAAAGCCAGATGCACAAAGTGGTACATGAGTCTGGAGTTTGTTTACAGAGGTTGAAGGCCTTCTCTCTCTCTCTCTCTCTCTCTCTCTCTCTCTCTCTCTCTCTCTCTCTCTCTTTCTCTCTCTCTATTTGCAAATAAAAAAATAAAAATTTTAAAACTCTGGTCCTAGCAGATGCAATGAAGTTGAGGACCTCGAGGTGGTTTCTAATATACGATAAACATATGCATAGTTACACAAGTCTTCGGAGTCTTGTGAACATGCTCAGTGCGTCTGTTTCAGACTGGCCACATGTCACGTGTTCAACACACACATGTAGCTGTGATTGCAATGTTGCATTTCATAGCTCCAAACAGCGGCAGGTCAAACTCAGTGTCAGCTCTACTCATGGCCTCACAGCATGCCACCACCATCTTTACCCTCGGAGGCATGTTCTAGAACAACATGGGCCACAGACAGGTCATAAAGAAATCAAATGATTTCCTAGGTGAGGGAACCTGGGTTCTGGCCTTAGAGCCAGTGCTCCTCACACACCCTTGTCTGATTATTGGAACCATGCTAGAAAAAAGGATGGCATTTTTCTGAGGTACTTTATTTGTTGTTATTATTTTTTCAAAGCAAAGTCTCATGCTAGCCCAGGCTGGCCTGGAACTCACTCTGTAACCCCAGGCTGGCCTTGAACTCATGGCCATCCTTCCACCTCAACCTCCCCAGTGCTGGGACTAAAATCATACAGCACTACGTCTGGTTCAGTTGTATTGTAAGTTGATGACACACGCCACCAGCTGAGATTGTGTCTCTCCTTTGGAACCCCCGTGAGCATCTGTCACCTTTGTGTGCCACAGGACACAGTTTGGGAAATGGTATTTGAAAGTCGCATATGAAGTCTATTTAATGCTAACATCAGCATTTTAAAATCACTTGCTGATTGGCATAGCCCCTCCCCAACCTCCCTTTCCAAAAGGACAGCTGACACTAGCAGGAAGCTGTGGTGGGCTTCTGTAATGCCAATACAATCCTGTGAGAACGCAGATGCAGACAGGAGGGTTTCCTGGACACTCCCCGAACAGTGAACAACAAGAGATAGAAGGTGGAGACCAATCCAAAAAATCCTCTGACCTCCACCTGTGCCACGGCATGTGCGTGCCTGAACACACACATACACACTCACACTAGACATTTTAAATAATTATTTATTATTATTTGCAAGCAAGGAGAGAGAGAATATGGGAGTGCCAGGGACTCTTGCCACTGCAAATGAACTCCAGATGCATGCGCCACTTTCTGCATCTGGCTTTACTGGGAATTCGAACCTGGGCCATCAGGCTTGCAAGCAAGTGTATTAACCCCTAAGCTATCTCTCTAGCTTTAAACAGATGTTTTTAATAGGGAGATGGCTCAGTGTTAAAGCACTTGCTGCTCAAGCCTAACTACTCAAGCTCAGATCCTCAGGCCCCGTGTAAAAGCCAGAAGCTAGAAGCCATGGCGGGTTTCTGTAATCCCAGTTCAGGGATAGGTTAGCCTGACCCAAGCAGCACTGAACAGAGAAAATAAGAGACCCCTGCCTCAAATGGAAGGCAAGGATTGGCATCTGAAAGATGCCCTCTAACCCCCAAAGTCTTATGAGTCACCTTTCTGCACATGCACACACACACATACACATACATCACACACATGTGCACAAAATAATAGTAATAATAATAAAGGGTAGCTTACAATAAAAGTAGGGTTCAGTCAGCTCAAGGAGGAAGGTGGGGACATTGACAATAATCCTAGGTAATGCTACAGAAATTAAACCCAAAACTTCTCTCGGAGCCCCCATCCACTGGAGTCTGCTGGAGGATGGCTGGGCATGAGTTCTCACTGTCTGGAGGTGGATCGGCCAAACGCCAAGAGAACCAATTTTTGTTGGCCCAGTGCCCTAGGATGCATTTGTCATAGGCACATTTGCATAAGTGGCATTGAGCAGAGTGTAATGAATAATATTCCCAATAGTCGTTGGATAAAAATGCAGTGATGTTCTTTGAGTGTGTCTTCTTCTGTCACCGTGGAACCTTTGCTGAGAGCCAATGTCAAAGGCTGGGTCCACAAAATGATTCCAGAGGGGAGTCTAGTGGTGTTCGTGCCTTAGGGCCACACAAAGGAACACACCGAAGTGATGTGTGAACTTCCAGTTGTCTGCATCAAACCTGTCCACTCAGGTAAAGCTCTCCCTAGACGTTCACAGGAGTCTTCTGAAGGGTCCCCAAGCTTTTGACTTCAGCCCATCTCATGGTCACCTTCCTCTACATTGTCACCATAAACCAGATCTGTTTAGTTTGGGGGGGGGGGTTTCACTCTAGCCCAGGCGACCTGGAACTCACTATGCAGTCTCAGGCTGGCCTCAAACTCACAGTGATCCTCCTACCCCTGCCTCCTGAGTGCTGGGAGTAAAGGTGTGTGCCACCATGCCTGGCCTAAATCAGATCTAAATTTGTCTTGTCTTGCTCAAGACGCCTCCCATCCTGCTGAACCACAGAAGCAAACCCCTTGTCTCTCGCCACACCCTGGCACGTGATAGGTGCTCCGGGAAACACATACTGCAAAATCAAGATAACCTTTGACAATGAAAAAACGTCCATTCTGCTAAATTCTGGTCCTCAAAGCCAATATCCACTCCTGTTTCCGTGTGCTTTCTCTAGCTGGGCCTCAGCTTTTAAAAGTGCACCCAAGGGCTGGAGAGATGGTCCAGTGGTTAAAGGCATTTATTTGCAAAGCCTACCAGCTTGAATTCTATTCTCCAGGATACACACAAAGCTGCATGAAGTGGTACATGTGTCTGGAGTTCATCTGAAGTGACAAGAGGTCCTGGTGCACCCGTTACTCACTCTATCTGCCTCCCCTCTTCTCTTAAATAAATAAAAGTTCATACAAAGGCCATGCACGTCCTTGCCCTTGGCAGAAATGAACCCCGTCTTCTCGGGGTCTCCATAGCAGCCAGTCTAGTAGACTTCTTATCAAGGGTGAACAAGTGGGTTCTCCAGGACAAAGCTAGGCTTTGGGGAGGAACTTCAGACGTCAGCTCGGCAGAGTGAGCCTCTGTTTCTCCAACCATATAATAATGACAAGGGAGGACTGAGAAGCAAGCAGGCTGCTCTGGAAGTTGTCAGGAACCCACCTAGCCTGTCCAACCACCCTGCGTCAGCTTGTAAAAGGATGCTTTTGGACTTACCTGGACTCCCTCCAAGCGTCCAGCAAGGACTTTGCTCAAGAGGCTACATGAATACCTGTGGGTTTCAGGATGAGGGATTTCAACACCACCAAGGCTGCCGCCCAAAGACTTGAGCCCAACTTTTGAAGGAAAATATTCACAAATATTCAGAACTAACTCCCAGCATTCAAATTTCTTTGATCCTCGGGTTCTAAGTATAGAAATAGCCTTTTGATTTAAATAGCTACCAAGGAGCCGAAGACAAGCCATGAAAGCCTTCGAAGATATCCAGGACTAATGGTGGGGTTCGGGCAGGGTGCAGATCACCACGGGGGTTCTGTCTGACAAATCTCCAAGTGGATCCAGAGCTCGAGAGAGTGAGGTCTGAGTGGGCCCCACCGCATGCAGGCACAGCCTGGGCCAAGAAGATGATTAGCACTAAGCGGTGAGCACCTCGGGGGACCCTCCCACAGACAGTCTGTCACCCAGTGTTTTCACCATTTCATTTCAAAGTTTAATTAGAGAGTCGCTTTCTAAAGCTTAGATGCAATTAACCCCTTTGGAGCGGTCCTGGTGACGCACTCAACTGTCACAGGCCACAGATGCCGAGGTACCCATGACAGTCCTCAGCATCGAAGATCGGAAGAAAACATGTTTCGAGGAGAATAACCAATGAAACTTCCTTCCTAAATGTCAGAAGAAAATACATCCCATCTGAGAGTTCGACCTTCCCCTAAGCGCCTCTTCGTGCAAGCCCACAGACAACCACAGCTCTCCTCGGACACAGCAAGGCTTTACTTTCCCAGGAAGGAAGGGGCAGGAAGGACAAGCTGTCACCTAGCCCGGTGCCTGCTCTCTCTCTCTCTCTCTCTCTCTCCCCCCTCTCTTACTTGTTAGTTGCTGCGCTGGTTCATTTTCCTCTAACAATAAAAGAATGGAGACCCTTGGTTCTCCTTCACTGAAGTGATGCCCACATCCAAGATGGCAAAAATCCAACACAATTCATACTATCCCGGACTTTTAGAAACAATCTGTTTATGGGAAGGATCTTTCAAAGCGCTCCTATATTATCCTGGACTCTTCCAGTCTCCCCGTGAGGTGAGCAGGAAGAGAAAGGACTAGGGTACCCATGGAGCCAACGCACACAAAGACTCTGAGTGGGGGGGCACACTTCCTGTCACATAGCTGATAAGATCAAGACTAAGAGTCAAGGCTGTGCTTAAGGCGCTTGCCTGAAAAGCCCAATCACCTGGGCTCGATTCCCCAGTACCCACGTAAAGCCAGATGCACAACATGGCCCATGCATCTGGAGACTGTTTGCAGTGGCTGGAGGCCCTGACGTGCCCATTCTCTCTCTTCTTGCAAACAAATAAAATTTATAAATATCTTAAAGAATAAGAGTCCAATGCAAGGCCCCAGGTTTAGGCTCCCGGCTCCACATTCTTTCCAGCAAACTTCTGTTATTAACACATGTTCCTACAGAGCAGGAGGAGCGTGTTAGCGATTGGGCCTTCACAGGACCCAGGAACCACCTACCCCGCAGGGATTGAAAGTCGAATAGGGGAAGCAGGTGCAAACACATGGTATGACAGTCCTTCAGCAGATTGAAGATCCAGAAGTTACAGCCAGGAGCAAGGAGACCAGGGACAGGCACTCACTAGGGGGACCCAGGAGGAATGACAAGAGCAAAATTTGAGGAGTTACTCACTAGTGCTAGGTGGCAAGTCTTGAACTTGTTATCCCAGGATTTGCTGGGTTTTCACACATTTCCAGAGGGATCAATCTATTCATAGCTCTTGCCTGGGCTCATGGTGTGAACGCTCCACCTGGGCTGGGGTCACTCCCACTCTCTTAGGTTGGCACAAGCTGGTACAGGCCAGGACAAGTCCACTGGTGTGCCAAAACAGTGACGTTCAAGTTGCAGAGGTAGTGACAGACAAATATAAAAGAGAGAGCTCACAGGACAGCTTCTCACAGAGCCATGTCGCCCAATACTGCACCAGTCAAAGATGGTACACAAAATTGATGAGAATGCACGTCTCCATTACTCAATGGTACTAGACACATTTCCAGTGCTCACTGGTCACCCGGGGCAGGCAGCATCCATCCAGGCCAGCACACTTAGGGTTACCCCACTGTGGCTCATTGTCCAGCAGACGGCAGCATAGAAGGAGAGACAGTGTAGGTTTCTAGCAGAAGAGAATGCTGACAGGCTTATGGAGGAGGGTCAGCTTCAGGTGAAGGATGAATTGAGCCAAGGTGTGGAGTGAGACTCCTTCCTGCAGGGGATCTGTTTCTGGCCTGGGGGATTTAAGTCCTAGTACACAGTAGGTGCTCAATGCATGTGGCCAGGATTTTGGATCAGCTCTGGGACACCAAGCACGCTTGCTCAGTGGTTAAAGCTCTTGCTACTGTAAGCATGAGGGCAGGAGTTCTGATCCCAGCACCACCCACTGTACATGTTGTGTAGGTGCGATGGTCCTTCTGTAATCCCGCCACTTGGGAGAGGGGCAGATCCTGGAGAGCTGTGTTCCAGTGAGAGACCCTGTCTCAGTGAAAGGAAGTGAAGAGTAATCAGGGAAGACGCCCACAAGCTCCACACGCATGCCCACACAAGTGCACCCACATACATGTGAACATGTATATACACACACATACACATGCAAAAATGAAAACTAAACAGGAAGTAGCCCATTCATCCCGACATGGTGCCTTCTGTGTCTTCCTGCTGTTCATTAGCACTAAAGTACACGGTGATGTGTCCACAGCTGCAAAGCACCTGGCTGTGATAAGAAACACCCCCAGGGCTGGAGAGGTGGCTCAGCGGTTAAGGCACTTGCCTCCAGTGCCTAAGCCAGAACCACAAGGTAGTGGCCCTGGTGCTCGCTCTCTCTCTCTCTCTCTCTCTCTCTCTCTCTCTCTCTCTCTCTCTCTCTCTGTGTATCTCTGCTTGAAAATGAATAAATAAAATATTTTTTTAAAAAAGAAAAGATTAAAAAAAAAGAAACACCCCCCATCTCCTGGGGTGGAGGGTGGTATTTCTCCCAAACCTACCCTCCACCCCTCAGTCCTGCATCTGAGCCCTGCTCTTCCATTCATCTGAGGACCAGGCCTCCTTCCCTTCAACCATTTTTTACTGTTCTTATCATTTTCCCAACACCTTCAAAGGGAAACCGAAAGATGACTGTTTCAGTCTTTCCTGGAAGTAAATTCATGCTCCTTCCAGAAAATCAGCAGCGAAGAGGTGTGGAGGGAGAAGGGGGCAACACCTTCTTTGTTCCAGCCTCGCAGACAAGACAAGCAGGGGCAGGTGTTTTCTCTGTGCAGCTTTGACCTCACTGGGACTCTGCAAATGGGCTTTAAGTCTTGCTTTCTCTCTGGGCGCCCGTCACCTGCTCTTCAAAGTGAGATTCCTACGGTGTCAACGTTAGATGACAAGCAGACCATATTTACTTACGGTTCACTTAGGGAATTATCAATTTTTCTTTTATATCTGCCAGTTTGTTGTACATTTCTGAGCACAAAACATTTTTTTTTTTTTTACTTTTCAGATTAATTCTTCAGGCTAGATTCCAAGAAGTAAATTACTGAATCAAGAGGTATGAGTACTGGAAAGGGTCTTTTATTTTCCTGTGCATGTGTGTATGGTTTGTGTACATGCATGTAGGCATGTCCTTATATGTGTGTGTACATGCCCACACATGCACGGGAGGCCAGTATCCTCTATCATTTCTCTGCCTTATTTTTTGAGACTGGGTCTCTCTTTGAACCTGGAACTCTCCAGTTCAGCTAGACAAGCTAGCCAGCATTCCTAAGGGAATCCTCTGTTTCTGCCACCCCAGCCCTGGGAAGACTGGCACATGCCACCATTCTGGTTACATGGGTCCTGGAGACCTGAACACAGGGATGATTGCTTGGGTGGCACCTCACCCACTGAGCAATCTCCCCACACTCCCTGGAAAGGTTTGCATTACCAATTTTGCCAAATTTCATTCCAAAAGGCCAGTACGGATTTGCTCACCAAGTCCTCCTGTGTACTCTTTCCCAAGCCCACGTCAGAGGCTGTTTTCATCCTTCCTTGTTTGAGTGATGGTTCTCAGCTGCAGTTTGCTGAGGACTGAACCGGTAAGATGTGCAGCCGAGGAACAGAAAGGGAGGCGGCTCCTCCGACAGCCAGCTCCCAGGGCCTTCTAGGCCAAGTCTCCATCGCCTGGCACCGGCCCTGGAACACAGGCAGTGAATTCTGAAAGAACTGATTTTCAAGGCAAAAAAAAAAAAAAAAAAAAGGCCAACAGAGAGAGGCTGGGCAGCACAAGGGTCCTGGGACCCTAGCTTGGCTCATATTCTTGGTTGGGGCCGGGGCCCATTCCTGTGCAGTGCATGGAGAGAAAGTCTACTTTTTTTGTTGTTGTTGGGGATGATTCAGCCCAGTGTTTTACTTGTGAAATTCCCTGGAGGGCAGGAGAGAGGGAAGAGGAAAGCTGGAAGCTGGAAGAATAAAGTTGGAGACTGAGAGAGGAGAAAAGAAACATTGATAGTCATAAAGAATGGGTAAACAGGATAGAAAAAGTGAAAAGATTCCAGGGTGGGAGGCCGATGAAGCTGAGAGGGAGACGGTAGACGCAGAGATTGATGCTGGTGCAGAGAGAGGAGGCCTGTCACTGGGGAGACCCTAGACACCCCAAAGACCACAAAGCCAGATCCAAGACCAAGCCAGAAGCCCAGGCGGAAGAGGGGCTCGCTGAGCCCCAATAGCTTCGAAAACCGCCCGGCTGGATGGCGAACTCAGCGGACCCAGGACTAACCCGGGGGGACAGTGGGCTGGAACGAAAGCGGGCGGCGGGCTGGAACGAAAGCGGGCGGCGAGCTCCCCTGGGGTCTAGCCGTCCCTCCCCTGGGGTGCAACACGGAGCTATAGACCTCGGACCCAGGAGGAGCTGTGGAAAGTTTGCAACAAAAAAGAATCTCCCAGCCGGGACCTGGGCTCGGGGGACATCCTTGCCTCCCTCCCTCCCGCCCGCCGGCGGCGCGGCCGCTGCCGGCGATTCCACGAGCGGACGCCAGAGGGCGCGCGAGGGCCGCTCCGCTGCCGCAGCCGCGAGCAGCGCCCGGGAGGAGGAAAGAACCTGCTGGGTGCTGGGATGCCCTGGGGGTGCAGAGGGCGCTGCTCGGATGGCGCATGGGGGGGGGGGTGCCATGCAAAGAGATGCCGAGCACTTTATTTGTTGCATCCGAACTCATTCTTTGCAGAGCTGAACTACGTCCGTCAGAAACAGAGACTGAGAAATGGAGGCACCCCCACCAACACACACACACACACACACACACACACACACACACACACACACACACACACACACACACACACACACACACACACACTTCAATTCTCATTTCCAAACTGCACCCTGAAACTGCTTAGAGGGAGATGGGCTGATCTCACCAGTGCTCACACTTCTTCCCCTAACATGCTTGTGTGCACGCGTGGGCACGCACATACACACACTCCTTTCAGATGCAGGGTGGGGAGGGGGATACGTGGAGGGGGAAACTTTAAAAGGCTTTTAAGCAAAAAAAAAAAAAAGGGAACGAGGCTGAGGTACTTGAAATGATTTTTGTGTTGCAAATTGCTATGCTTTTACTGAGGGCTGATGAAAATAAATGAAGCTCTTCCCCCTCTTTTTGCTAATAAATGAAATGAAAAAAGCACCGTTATTATGCCACCTGCTTCTAATTCCTAATTGTGGTAACTTAATTCTCAGATTGTTGTTAGCTGCTTGATACTGCAAGCGAACCACAAAAAAAAAGTATGGAAGGCCGTTTGGGTCTTTTTTGGTAGGGTGTGTAGGTTTGGGTTTTTATTGCCTTTGGTGACTTCTTCCAGCATTGAAAGAAGAGATCTTTAATTTCTTCAGCAGTCCAGAGGGATATTCAGAAGGAATCAAGGGGCCTGAGGTGCCCAGAACCCAAATAGCCTATGAAAAGTGGGCCGGAGCAAGATCTGATCATTTCTCCACTTGGATAGAATGCCGCCTTCTGCCTAGAAAAGGAGGAAGTATTAATTTTTATAAGCTGTTTCCTAAGTGCCTCGGTGAGCACTGTTGTCACCACACAGCTGAGGACTGGATTTGGTGGCAGCTTCTCCCGACAGAAACCTTTCTCGCTTAGGGTGCTGCTGATGACGAGCCCCCTCCTTCCAAAGCTTCGTGGGTGCAGTCTGCAGTGAGATTTCCATCCGTCAAATAGAAATTACCAGGTCCACCTACAATGTCGCCAAGGTCAAACCCTGCGTGAAAAATGTGTGGGGCATAAGAACCAAGCTTTTTTTCTCTTTGCTCCTAATGGTTTGTCTTATCATTGGAAAGTTCTGGAGTACTGGCATATTGGAAAAGCATTTCAGAGAGGTTCAAATGTTTGGAGAGGAAAAAAAATCTTTGGTATCATTATGAAAAGATCGACTATTTTCTTATGCCTCCAATACGTCTTTCGTCTGTAGTCTTAAGCAATCAGCTAGTTACACATAATAACCATTTAACCAAGAATAATTTGTCGGTGCTGGTACCTCAGCAAGAAAGGCAGAAATGCCTTCTCTGGTGAAATTACCTTAATACTTATGGCCATGGCCTCCAGGCTTCTGAGTGACTTGTAAAATGTGGGCTAAATGGCTTGAATGCCAGTTTGGAAGAGGGAGGTGTTTATTCCCTGAGAAAGCAGCCAAGAGTCCTAAACATGACAAGTTCAGGAAGGAGAGGATGCGGCTCCAGCCGAGCCAGAACCAGCCCTGAATGGAGACCGAGCTGAAAGAAACACTTGTGAATGAGGCTTAGCCAGCTCTCAATGGAGCCCAGGGCAGGTGCTGTTTAAGTCACCAAAATAAGGTTGCAAGCGACGGCTCTGATGTTCGCTGGAGCTTTTCCGAGGAGGCATGACATTAGGATAGAAGTGTGTAAAAAGAAAAAAAAAAAGGCAGAGCAGGGCTGAGGGGACCCCAAATCCAGGAAAACAGGCAAAGTGGAAAATACCGGGTTGTGTGGAGGAACACTTCATGTCAGGGTGTGTTGGAATGTGATCAACCTGGAGATGCTGTTCACATCGTAAGCTGTTTCTTGCTGATTTTCCATGAAGCTCTTTTGTCCGGGAATTCTCAAAGCTGAACCAGAAGCAGGTATAGGACCCTGTTCGTGTTTGTAGTGTGTCTTTTGGAAGGCACACACACACACACACACACACACACACACACACACACACACACACACACACAGAGCCAGTCCCACATCTCTGCACACAGGAAGTGTCCCCCCCCCATATCTATACAAAGCTCTGTCATCTATGTTCCCAAACACGGGAGAATCGAGTATTTATTTCTCTCTTGAACTGACTACGAAACACAAGTCAACACTCTTAAATGTCATCTTTTAATACCTCATCTAAAAGGCAAACTTTTCCTAACGGGTTTTTCTGCCTTCCTATCTAATGAAGCCCCGTGAACGCAGCAGGCGCTGAGTTTCATCTATAAAGCGAAAGCATCATATATTTTTTTTAAAAAAAAATTTTTTTTTAGTACTGAAAAATGAAAAGAAAAAAGCAGGGGAAATATTTTGAAAGTCAATTAAAATTTTGTGTACGTTTTCATTTTTTAATGATAAATTAAGTTACTAATTTTGTCCGTGCTCTTTGTAGACACTGCAGGTTTAATTGCTAATTGTTAACTGCGAATGAATACATTTGCATATTAATTAGCTCCCAATTTACATTTTTAATTTGCTTCCTTCAAAAGGTGCAAGATAAAAGGTCGTGTTATTTTAAATAATTTATGCTTTATTGCATGAAATACGCTAATATGAAATGTGCCTACTAATTTTAACCCCTTTTCTGAGAAGGAAAATGAATACCATTAACGGAAGGATGGTAGAGCTGGTGGTGTTTTGAAAAACATTATATCACGTTGTGCCTCGGTAACAAAACCACTTTTTCCTGCAGCCTTGTTGGTCTGGGGAAAATATATATATGAATGTATTCTTTCCTTTCTTATCAGTTTAAGAAGTGGTAATATACTGGATCAAACAGCTGCATGGAGGTGGGGGGTACTGATCAGGCTTTATCCAGGGAACCATAAAAAGCCCTGATCTCTAGTAAATACCTCCCACAAAGGGAAGCACAGAGGCCACCCCCAAAGTATGATCCGTCTATGCTCTGGGTACCTGTTCTGCACCCTGCTTTCTTCAAAACCCACGAGGTGGTTTTAGCAGGAGACCAGAGCTTTTCTAGTAGCTGACCAAAGAGTTCCCCGATTGTCGTTTGCACTCTTCACCCTGTCAGTCAGCCTCACCAAAAGAACCTGATTGTTAAAGTGGCGATCTGGGCATAGTGACATGGTCCGGCTTGGACCCGGAGAGACAAGCACTCAGCCCAGGTTGGGGTGGACTATGATGAGTCGTCACCATCATGGCAGAAACACCTCCTTTTATTACATTCCTCCTTTCCTTTTGTTGGCTGTTGTTTTGAAGCATCAGCATGAAAATGCTTAATGCTTACATGGAGTTTTTGCAATAATCTTTTTGATTATTCATTCATTAAAAATATTTTAAAAACCGGGCTTGGGAACTGGAAGAAAATAGGGCGACAGAAAAATGTATGAACAATTGGGAGGAAGTTGAAACCTGTCTCTTTATGCCCCAAGTTCCTGCCAAATCCCCCCCCTTCCTTCTGGTATTCTTTCTGCAGATGGATGGATGCTTGTGGGAACTTCTCAGGCAAGGGCCACCTGGGTCAGATGACACTCCTGGGGTCTGCCATGGGCTGGGTGGCATTGAGTGACCTCCCTGACCAAATTTCCCTCGTTCCACCTTCCAGCCCCCATGGGAGAGGACCACCTTGGCATCCATCAGCCTAGCTCATTCAACGCGTCTAGCCACAGAACCAAGTTGCCTGTCTACCAGTGGGATGATCTCTCCAGGCAGTAACAGCTGTAGTGATGGTTCATTCTGGAAGCAGCACCAACCATTAGGTAGATTCCCCCCTCCCCACCCCCAGGGGTTCCAGGTACACGCAATACATCCCTCAGATTACTGGGATTTGCAGAATGACATAGAGAGATCCAGCCTGGGCCATGTGTCCTTGTGAGTGGGCGACTCAGAAGCAAAGAGCTACAGGTCATCTGTTATTTCAATCTCACCCAGACTCCAAAGCATTGTGGGAAATGGCCCAAACCACCCCAGATAATTAGCTTGAGGTCATTTCTGCCTGAAGGCAGAGGGGTTGGATACAGGCATGTGGAAGGCAGGTGTCTTTCATGAAACACGGTGGATAAGTGGGTAAAAGCACAAAGAGATGCAGGTTTCATCTGCAGGGAATATTTGGGGGTTTTATTCAGCTGTGTGCTGACACTGTAAATCCCCCCTGCGCAGATTCGGTGATGGGGGCAGGCTTCTCCCTGCACTGTCCCCACGCAGGAGTCGTCAGTGACTCGCTACAGCTCTCTTGTCAACCAGGGGTTAATTGATAGAAAGAGGAAGCCAGGACTGACTTCTGAAGAGACACATGCCAGGGGAGAATGGCGAGGTAGGAGGGGTTCTAGAAAATGTGACCACACCAGGCTGCCTTTCTCCAGCCACGCGTGCGTGGTGTGCGTGCATGCGCGTGTGCATCTGTGTGTGTGTGTGTTAAAAACGCGTTTAGTACAAATGTTTGAAAGTTCTTGTACACTTTAATTAATGAAGCCACTCAGGACGTGTTCAAATGATGTATGCGGAGATTCGCACAACCAGCGCAGTGCCTCTCTGCGACATTTTTTTCTTCTCTTGGGTCATGTTGTTGTGGAAATAATTTGGATTCCTGAGCCTCATCTATGCATCACTCCCTTCACATCTGAATGAAATATGGAATTTCATATTCCACAATGCAACAGGCACAGGGAGGAAGGTAACGGACCAAGCCTCAAGCCCTAAGCCCTCCAGGCCTGACCCAGGGTAGGCTTCACCCGAAAGACTCTCTGGACACGATGATTGTCTATGCACAGAGTTCCTACACCCAGCATCTCCCCTCCTTAAAGGGAGTCTTTCTGGAAAATTCCAACATATATGACAGGTTTAATTCAGTGGAGGTACTCCACACTCGAAAGGAATCCTCTTCTGGGGTGTGCAGAGCAAACCTATAGACCTCTACTGATGCTGGGGAGGCTGGGCTGATTCCTACCCCCACTCGCCCCCACAAGAGGGGATTTGAAGGATGGCTTCTGTCCTGGATACCAGAGAAGGGAATTTTAAGTAGGCAGAATGTAATCACCCAAATTGGAATCCAGCCAGGACACTGCGGGGCAATCACTCCTCCTCGCCTGCAAAATACCAGGGGAGCGTAAGTGACCTGCAGTCTGCACCCCCATTGCAGTGGGGGCTCCCAGGGACAGGGGGCCCATAACTCACCTCAGACAGAGAGGCAGCCCCTCCCCCAGCACCTCTAGCTCACCCTAACCCCACCTACTCTCTACCAGCTTTCTATAATGCAAAGCTGGAGGCTAAAGACAGAAAGGAATTCTTTTTTTTTTTTATTTTAAATTTTTTATTTTTTGGTTTTTCGAGGTAGGGTCTCGCTCTAGTCCAGGCTAACCTGGAATTCACTATGTAGTCTCAGGGTGGCCTTGAACTCATGGTGATCCTCCTACCTCTGCCTCCCAAGTGCTGGGATTAAAGACGTGCGCCACCATGCCCGGCTTGAAAGGAATTCTTAAAATGATAGTAGTGCCCGCCTGCATTGCCTCCTCTCTCCTGGTCTTGCACATTGTGGTGGGCCTCCGGGACCCTGGGGAGGATGTGTCTCCCACCTCCACCTCTCAACCCAGAAGGAGCATCTGATCAGTTTGCAGATTCAGGTTGTTGTAACATTAAGCCTGGACCCCACACTGGTACCTTTATCCATGGAAAAACCCTACTAAGGCCCATCTGGGCGGATACTTCCTCGCCAGGATTTCTTCCGTAGAAAGCTTTTCAGTAAAAGTAGGCCTGTAAAAACACCCTTGGTATATTTATCTTTGCATAATTTTCTGATTATGTCCCTAAAACAATTTCCTAACAATGCACTTGGTAGTTCAAAGGGAAGCCGCATTTATAAAACCGTTCATCGGGTTGTCCTCCAGAAAGAGAGACTTCTTTGTGAGCCGAAGGTATGGTTCTTCAAAGCATTAATGTTGAGGAACTGGGGTTGTAGCTTAGTTGGCAGAGCGCTTACCTGGCACACAGAAGTCCTGTCTTCCATCCCAGCACCACATAAGCTGGGCATGGTGGTACATGCCTGTAATCCCTGCACTAGGGCAGTGGGGCCAAGCTCAGGAGTTCAAACCAGCCTGGGCTACATGAGACCCTGTCTTTAAAGGCAAATGAATGTTGACATATACATGCAGATTAAAGGAAGGGTATTCTGGGATGGAGAGATGGTTCAGCAGTTAAGGCACTTGCCTGCAAAGTCTAAAGACTGGGGTTTGATTCCCCAGTACCCACATAAAGCCAGATGCACAAAGTGGTGCATGCATCTGGAGTTCGTTTGCAGTGGCTAGAGGATATCTCTCTCTCTCTCTCTCTCTCTCTCTCTCTCTCTCTCTCTCCTTGCAAATAAATAATTTTTTTCAAAAAGAAAGGGTATTCTATGACAGCTTCCCTAGAAATTCCGAGTTCTGAGATCTCTCACCGTGACCCACTCAGCCCAACCACCCACAACTCTGAGGTGGTTTTACATGAATCCATTGTTCTCCTGGGATCAGGAGTGTGTCCACAACCCCATAACCCTGGTCACAGTGGCTTGTGTAGATGACATGTAGCGTGTCACTGGTCACTGGCCCGAGGAAACAAACACAGGGGTTAGCTGGAGCCACCGAGGTCCAGCTCCTTCACTATCTCACACTGGATGTGTGGCTCCTGAGCAAAGTCACTAACATCACGGTGGAGTCCCAGGCTCCTTGTCACTGGGTTTATGGTGGCTACCTACAGGGCTGGGGCAGGCAGAGGCCAAGTCCTTCAGCCGAGCTGGCCCTGGGTTTCTCCATGGCGGACTCCACTGCACCTGCGGGGCTGTGCTTTAGGCTGAGATATCATGTCTTTTTTTTCTTTTCTTTTTTCTCTGTTAAACATAATTTTGTTTATGAAACTGTGGTGACAATCCCATTTCCTATCTACATTTTTAACCTGATAAAATTGGAAGTTGGCAATTCTCTGTGTCCCCCTCGCCTTAGCCTCATTTCAGCTTTTTCTGGCTTATAAATGTTATGGTCTTAGAACAAATGGCTTAGGTTACTGTGTCCCTTGGATTTCTGATCAGTTACCTCAAGGACAAGCCCCTGTTACAGAAGGAAGAATCAAGAGGCAAAAATATAAATGATCCCATGAAACTGTCATCGCTGATTTTTGAGCAATGCAAAAAAAAAAATGAGACAGGGCTGGAGACACGGCTCAGTGGATGAAGTACTTACTGTGCAATTCTGAGTACCTGAGTTCAAATCCACAGACAGGTAAAAGCTAGAAGCTGTCCCAGGCTTCCGGAACTCCACTGTGCCGATGGTTGAAAAGGAAAGTGAAGAGAATTTTCTGGACGCTCATGAATAGACACTGAGAAACTCTAGCCTGAAAATGAGATGGAAGGCGAGCGCTGACCCAAAAGTTGTCCTCTGACCTCCAAATGTGCTGTGACATATATGTACCCCACAAGCATGTGTGTGTGTGTGTGTGTGCACGCACACACACACACACACACATACACACACTAAGATTTTTAAAAAGAAAAAATGTGAAAAAGAGTTTCTCTTTTGCTTGTTTTAGAACAAAGCTGTGTGGTTCCCTTGACCGCAGTGACATTGGGTGCCCAGCTCCGCTGCCCACCCACCCCCCCAGCCTCCATCCTTCCTGTCCCCAGATGTCTTCTCCAGCTGTGCATCTTTCTTCATCTGTGAGTTGCTTTGGTGCTCAAGGCTCCTGATCTGAAGGAAGAGAAGCCTGCTGAGGTCCAGGAGAAGGTAAGCCGAATGGCTACCTTCTGGGCCATGTGAGTGTGTGTTCATGTGTGCACGGGTACACACGTGTGTTTGTGTGTGTAGAGTCTAAAGGACAACCTTGAGTGTCATTCCTCAGACACCATTCATTTTTTTTTTTTTGAGACAGGTTCTCTCATTGGCTTGAAGTTCACCAATTAGACTAGACTTGCTGGGTCCTGGGTCTGGGGATCCTCCTGTCTCTGCCTCCTCAGCACTGGGGTTTGCCCTGCCATCTTTAACTGGGTTCTGGGGTTGAATTCAGGTCATGGTGCTTGCAAGAAAAGCACTTACCCACTGAGCCAGCTCCCAGCCCAGCCTGTGCTTTTTAATATGTAGCCTTAATATCTTGGTGGCTGACAATGCTACTTACCTGAGGGACTCAGAACCCCAGTTTCACTCAGCCTGATGTCCCTGGCTCTGATGCCTGACCCGAAGGCTGGGTTAAGAAGCAAGTGTAGAAATGGCCCTAAGAGGAGGCAAATGACACGGTCTACTCCAAGAAGCATGTGGGATAGGCTATTGCTTCCAATCTGGTGCTCATTCTGGAACCAGGCTTCAGGTACCACCTCAAAGGCTTTAAAGCACTGGCTGTTCAGTGTTCCTTTCTGCTCCCAGGACAGTGAGTGGGTGAGAAGCGATGGTGCTGATGTAGAAGGCAGGTCCATGAGGGACTTGTCGTGGATTGAACAATGGCTCTCAAAAGTCTCCTTTCACGTCCTCAACACCCATGGATGTGACCTTATGTGTAAGAAGGGCCTTTGCAAATCTAAGCAGAGAAGGGTATTACAATGAGCTCATCCTGGATCGCCACCCAGTGGCAAAGAAAGGACACAGAGGTGAATGACAGGAAGAGACTGGGCAGACACAGGAGGGAAGCGGCTACACTCTAAGGAACATAGGAGCTAGAAGATGCCAGAAGTCTCCTCTTCTGAACCACCTCGATCTTGGACTTCTGTCTGGACATGTGACACACATGTTGTCACGAGCTGTCTTAGACTCATGTGAGCAGAAAGTGGGCTTCTACCATTTGAGGAAATTAGGAGTCCTTGGAGTGGACGGGAGGAAGTTAGGAATGAATGTACAGGAGGTCAGCAGCACCCCAATACCAGCGAAACTCCATGGGAAGCTGAAGCTCTTAAAATCCGAGAATCTAAGGCTGGGGCGATGGTCCAGTGGGTAGTGCTTACAGTGCCAGCATGGAGGCTTGAGTTTAGAGTCCCAGCACTGAGGAGGTGGAGACAGAAGAAGGATCCCAGAGCTTTCTGCTTGTCTAGCCAAATAAGTGAGCTCTGGGTTCAGAGAGAGAGAGAGACCCTGACTCGAAAAACATAAAATGGAAGCCCATTCTCCTGATGATGTCCACCTGCTGTGGCAGGAGTGATGTCCAGCCTCTGCTCATGCCATGCTTTCTCCTGCCACCGTGAAGCTTCCTCTTGAGAGTCCCTGTGAGCAGAGTCTCAAACATCATAATAGACCTGGACCAAGATGAAAGAACCTAGTGATTTCCTGGGCTTTGCAAGCAAGCATGTTTAACTGCTGAGCCATCTCCCTATCCCCATGAGCAGAGAGCCTCAAACAGGAGAGCTGAGATGAACCAAGACAAAACAGCCTCATGCTTTCCCGGGATCTCCAACTAAACAAACTCCACTAATCAACTCACAACCCCCAATGTCCCCATGTCCCTCTCGCCACCATTTTCCCATAGTCATTTTCCCATAGCCACCATGTCTCTGAATACCCAAGGCCACCAAGGCTCTGAATATCCTCTGATACCCCAAGGCCACCAGGTCTCTGAATGCCCTCTGCTACCCCAAGGCCACCAGGTCTCTGAATACCTTCTGCTACCCCAAGGCCACCAGGTCTCTGAATGCCCTCTGCCACCCCAAGGCCACCAGGTCTCTGAAT